>OMKI01017693.1:2555-24643 GCA_900302315.1 Phycis blennoides | reverse complement strand
ACACACGCACCAAGGCAATGAACACATTGTGACTGCAAAGAGACGCACCTGGAACGCATGCAGCCCCCCTGCAGGCGCTCGGCCCCCCTGCAGCCCCCCTGCGGCCCCCTTGCAGCCTCCTTGCAGCCCCCCTGCAGCCCCCCTGCAGCCCCCTTGCAGCCCCCCTGCAGCCCCCCTGCAGCCCCCCTGCAGCCCCCTTGCAGCCTCCTTGCAGCCCCCCTGCAGCCCCCCTGCAGCCTCCCTGCAGCCTCCTTGCAGCCTCCCTGTAGCCTCCCTGCAACCTCCTTGCAGCCCCCTTGCAGCCTCCCTGCAGCCCCCTTGCAGCCTCCCTGCAGGCGCGGCCCCCCGGCAGCTGACCTGGCACACGGTGTCCTTCCTCCCCGAGGCGCTGGTCTGTTGGGACATGTTGGAGTCCACTGACTGCGTGTCGGAGGCGTCTGCGTCCTGCCCGGGGGGGCTGTCCAGGCCCTTCCCGAACAAGCCCTGCGGGGGGAACAGGTGTGAGGGGCCCTGGGGCTTCTGCTGTGGTACAGGAGGAGGGGCTTAAAGAGCCCGCCACCAACCTGGGGGTCGTTGAGGCCCCTGGAGTCCGAGTCGCTGGTGTCCCTGTACTGAGACGAGGCCATCTCCACGTCAGTCGACGCCCGGCTGCGCTTCTTCAGAGGTTTGCAGGCGTCTGAGATCTCGCTGGCCCCTGGAGGGTGGAGCACATGTCATCTCTCAGGGTCGGAGGAACATGCAAACGTTGGCAGCAGAGTGGCAGGCTGTACAAGCAAAGCGTACGCTCGGCCTACCTTTCTGGGAGCCTGTTCTCAGTGTGGTCTCGGGGGCCTGCTCAGCCTGTTAGTCAGGAAAGACCAAGAGATTCTGTTTACAGCTGCTGTGCTGCCAGCAGGTTGAGGAATGGCTGCTTGACGGCTTCAAAGAAATTATAATTTGATTTTCTTGGGAGATGTAATTCCATGCATTTAAATTCATCCTTTATAAAAATTATTATTATTATTATTATTATGAAATTGTATTTCTAGAAATTAATTTGGTTTTCACATTGATTGTTCCTTATTTGTTTTCTTCTGGGTATTTTTTGGGTCCATTGTATTTGGCCAACAATGTGGCTGTCAATCAGTTTCCCAGACAGAATTATGTCTAGAGAACTGTCTGATTAACAGAAGACAACTTTTGAATACTAATGCCTGTTCACATTCAGGCTACAGACTTGATAAATCTTGTCATAATTGCAATAATAATTTGGTCGAGGAAGTTACAGAGACACAGTTTTAGAGTCATTTCAGGGTTGGGCTGAATAGCAATGGAAGGACCCACTGCCTCTAGCCTCATGAACAGCAATGGAAGGACCCACTGCCTCTAGCCTCATGAACAGCAATGGAAGGACCCACTGCCTCTAGCCTCATGAACAGCAATGGAAGGACCCACTGCCTCTAGCCTCATGAACATGTTCATGTCTAGAAGTACGTCGTGTGAAAACAAATGCATTATCATACAAGCAAAAGCGACCGCCAACACGTGACTCGGTGCTGTCCCTGAGGGCTCAGACCGGCCTCAGGGTCCTGTGAGAACCGGCCTCTCGGCCTGTGTTGGTTCCATTGGTTCCATCGCTACCTGTTCCTTTTTGGTTTTCTTCTTGGGGACCGGATCGCCGCCCCGCTCCGACTCAGACCGGCTCCGTACGGACCGGCGCTGCTGCTTCCGCTCCTGAGAACCTAGAAAGAGAACTGCGTGAAACAAAGGCTCCTCATCAATATCTGAACATATGCACATCTTCCTGGAGAACCTGCACGGTTTCCACAGCGGACAAATGAAACCCAACGTCATCGCAAACGATATGACCCATTACTACATTCTTACTGCCATCGTTTGTACAGTTTGTATGCATGTAGTTTGTCAAAATAAATCTGTGATGCATTGTGATTTACCAGAGGGCTGTACTGCTTTGTTTCAGTGAGTCTAGAGCCTCTAGAGAGAACATCAACAGGCCTACTGTCAGTGTGAGAATGACTGCAGGGGATGTAAGGGACGCTTGGCCTCTCGGGGAGATGACACAGGGCAGCGTCTCAGGTGACGCATGCTTACCCTTACTTTGAATGTTGGTTGAATTTGTATCCTCAGTTTTAATCGCCTTGTCACCAGTGAGCAGGCAGTTTAGTGGAGTATGGGTGGGCCCACGCAGGGGAAATTACAACAAATAATTACAAATTACTCTACTCCAGATTTGATTTCACCACTGATCCAGTATTCATGTCGTATAGTATTTGATTTCACCACTGATCCAGTATTCATGTCGTATAGTATTTGATTTCACTACTGATCCAGTATTCATGTCGTATAGTATTTGATTTCACCACTGATCCAGTATTCATGTCGTATAGTATTTGATTTCACCACTGATCCAGTATTCATGTCGTATAGTATTTGATTTAACCACTGATCCACTATTGTCGTCTGGTTCATGATTGCCGCTGGAACACCTGAGGAATCAGGCCTGCCCCACTCACAAGAGTTTAAAGGAAGCAAAGACATGGGTGAACTACTATCCAATAGCACCACCATGACTTCAGCATGACCCTCTGTTGTCCACGCTGTCCGCGCGGTGCCTCCATGTTGCTAGCCTACACCGCACCTCCTGTCGGCTGCTGCCCTGGTGACTTCCTGTGTGTTTGAATCTGCGATAGCTTCAATATCGCTACAGATATTAACAGTTTGGTGGAATTTTGAAATGCTTAATACAATGTCGGGCCTACTTTAGCCTACTTGTAGTCAGTTTTCTACTGCTGTTGAATTGAAGTTCAACGAATGAAAAGGGTTAATATACCTTGAGTTCACTTTCTTCAGCCAACAGACTTGCTACCTTATGTGATGGTTTTATCTGATGGTTACTTTGAGGTTGAACTGGTTAAACAGGGCTGAATCAGATGTACATGTAGATGTAAATCTAGACGTATAATTAGAGTTCCTACATGTCTTAAGAGAGATTCTTAACAGTTGAAAGGTCAGCTAATGAGGATACATGAGTGAGGTTGCTGACATAGTTGGTAGATACATCCTATACCACACCGTTGTCCATGGTGATGGAACTAGTTTATTTGTGATGTAACATGTTTCTAACACGCCGATAATGTTAATGAGCTCACCCTTATTAGGTAATGAAATGTTGCAGACATAATTGGTTTATAGAGACACCGTAATACATGTAGTATATACTACATCTTTGTAAAAAGTGTGCAGAATTCCTTCTGACTTGGTTTGACAGAGAGGACATGGTGACAAATGTTTGATACGTGCTCACCTTCCTACAGGCAAAACAAACCACGCCTCCATCAGAATCGTGGTAAACATGCATTCAGTGAACATGCATGCAGCTCAGATTGGTGCATACAATGAAATGTGATGTGACAGTAATGGACCTGATTTAAGCTGCATGACATTGGATGTTGTTTGAAACCCCACACATGAAACGGACAGTAAGGCCACTCAAAGTGATCTACTTCCCCCTTTGTCCGCCTCTCTCTAGCTTTCATCTTTTCTTATTTTCTGACCGCTAATAACCAGAACGGGGCAGGTTGATGACCGGATGGCCCAAACACAAAGTGTTGGGGGGCTGACAGCAGAGACTCCTGCAGCTGAATGTGGGTGATTACGATCACACGACAATCCATCTAGATAGGCTTTAATCAGCATCCTATGAGGAACATAGGATAAGTGATAAGTAAGTGATAAGTGATGGATGGTGATAAGACAGATGGTTCATCTTATCACCTGCCAAATATTTGTATTTTTTTTAAGCGCCTGACCTTTTCTAAACGGTTTCGAAGGATGACTTCACAGATGGTTCCAAGAGACAAACCATCTGCCGTGCCTGGTCAGCAGAACCCATCAGAAAACCCAAACAAGCCAGACACCTTAGAGGTCAGACCATCAGAGACCAAGAGAGAACAGGAGGCCCAACTGAACACGACCGGGACCCCTGGATGGGACTCTGCAGACCAGACTCACTGCAGACCAAACGAAATGTGAAGAACCGGACCCCGTGGATACCCAATGGATGTAATAAGAATAAAAACTATACATGCCACCGAAATCACTACAGGACGATGTGACGTAGTCACGTACAGCAGGCTCTGTACGCCAATGGGCTGAGGAAACCTTCTAAACACCAGACATGGTAGTTCTGATGGTGTACTAGCCAAACTGAACAAGAAGCAAACACCTTCAAGGACTCTTCCCCCCTGCAAGGATGCTCAACCATGCATCCTTTCATTCACACTCGCTCTCATGTTATCTCTGTAGAACCCTTTCTCTCACACACACACACACACACACACACACACACACACACACACACACACACACACACTGCTTATTGACTAACTTTAATTATATGTATTGTTTATTTACAATTTGTTCCATGTACTATTTACAATTTGTTTCAAGTATTCATTTTGTAAAGTCCTCCATCAATTCCAACTCTGTTACATTTCTGTAAAACTGTCAGGGTTAGTTGCGTTTCTGATTGGTTTTATAATAGGGTTTTCAGGGAGTTCTCCTCCGAAATGTCTGTTTCTCTTTACAAACAACGAAACACTAGAGTTATCATACATTTCATTTTATAAGAATGATAATTTAGACCTTCTCTGCATTGGGTTCATTTTTGTCCATTACTGTTCACACAACGCATTTTCCAATGATTACCTCATTCAATGTGTTGATCTTAAGATCACAAAGGAACTGTCGTGGAAAAATTAATTCCAACAATGTTATCACAAATCATATCACATTTTTTGATTTGTTACTAGTTCATAAAAAACAAATGTATGTTTCCAACCGTGAGAACCCCTTGTGGTTTCCTGTCTATTCTTTCATGTGTGTGCCTACAACGTGACCATGAACCTTCGTTGTCTCATTGAAGATTCTTGTTTAATGCTCCCAGTGTGTCTTCCCATGATCACGCTCCATTAAATCAAACACTTTGTTGCCAAGGTGTCCTAAAAGAAATTATTTTTCATCAGTTTCAAAATTTCACATAAACAACTTTTCTTTGATAAATTAAAAATGTTTCCCCTTGACCCGAGAATACAACAGATGGGTCAATCTGTGGCGTTAACCGTGGATTCCCCCAACAAGGCAGATCAGAACTACGCCTTCCTCTCCCTCAGAACATCTGCACTCTGACTTTTCATGACCATCGAACACAAAAAGCTGCTGGTGATTTTGGTACCTGGTGGGCTGCTGTGATGGGAGCCGGGGGAGGAGGTGGGGTGTATCCCTCCCTCCTCGCTCCTCGGACTGGCAGGGGAGCCCCTCCTCTCCTCCCTGTCCTCCTCTGCCTCCTCCTCCTCCTCGTCTTCCTCCTCCTCTGGGCTGGGCTGGGGTTTAGCGCCACAGTCCTGCTATGGAAACGTCCAACACGTCAGACATGCTGCCCAGCCTGGGAGGCGCTTCCTGTGGCGTCATGCAGGGATTGTGTTCTTAATGTGATCACATTAGTGGAGCCACATGAGTTCACATGCATACTGACATGAAGAGGGCTGTGATGGATGGAGACGCCTGAGTGTCACTGAGTGACACAGAAACACTGAGAAACATCAACACACTGCGTTGATGTTTTCAAACCAATAAAGACCCCTCCCCGTTCACACGCACCTCCGGGGAACAGTACCCCAGGTCGGGCTGTCGGACCTCTCCCTCCACTCTCTCCTCCTTCTCCTCCTCCTCCTCCTCCTCCTCTCGCTCCCGTTTGGGCGAGGGCACCAGCTTCCTCTGCAGGAGGGGCCAGTCACACTTGGTGATCTCCACGTTCAGCTTCTTCATGGTGATGGACAGCGGCAGCAGCTTCCTGGCCGCCGCCGTCTTCCAGGCCCTGACCGGGGGTGGGGAGTCCTGCCGGACCCCGGCCTCGGGGGGGGCGTCTGGGGCAGGGGAGCCCGCTTGGCCGGGATCCCCTCTTGTGCTCCCCCTCTCTCCGTCCGAGGCCTGTGGGGTGGTGCCGTCGTTGGCGTTCTGAATGCTACACTGGCGCCGCGGAAGCTGGCGCCGCGGCTGCTCCCTGTCGGGCGACGCGACTCCTCCCTCCTCCTTCTTATTGGCCGAGGTGGAGCGCTGGGTTCGCTTCTCCGGTCTGGCGGGCGGGGGCTTCTTGGCGGGCGGGGGCTGGGTGGGGTCAGGGTCCACGTAGATGAAGGTGTAGTTGTCGATGCGCTCCTGCTTCGTCATCACAAAGGCGTCTTCGGCGTGGCCGACGCCCACCTCCCACTGAGCACGCTCTCTCTGAGGGATGGGCTTCAGCAGCTGCACAGAAACACATGCAGTCACATCTCCAATGGGTTCAAACACACTGGAGGGACGGACATGTGCTGTCCAGCTGTTCATTCCAATCATTCGCAATGACAACTTATTGGAAAGATAAAAAAACCTCTAAACGATTGAACCAGTCCAAGAGAAGACCTCAGTAAGTGCTAACAGGTGACGGTTCTACCTTGTGCTTCTCTGCCAGGTTGGTGGTTTTCCGGAGCGTCTCGGCTTGCAGTTCTTCAAACTGGTGTTCCCCCTGGTACATGACTATCCTCTTCTCGTGAATCCATGCTCGCTCGGCCACACTGCCGAAGAACTGTACGTGATACTCCCTGTGTCCTGCGTGAGGGATAGCAAAGGTACAGGCTGCAAATACACCGCTTTCCAAACCCTAGGTGTCATTCATTAGCCTGATCCAATATACCTAGAGCAGGCCATAGGTGTCATTCATTAGCCTGATCCAATATACCTAGAGCAGGCCATAGGTGCCATTCATTAGCCTGATCCAATATACCTAGAGCAGGCCATAGGTGTCATTCATTAGCCTGATCCAATATACCTAGAGCAGGCCATAGGTGTCATTCATTAGCCTGATCCAATATACCTAGAGCAGGCCATAGGTGCCATTCATTAGCCTGATCCAATATACCTAGAGCAGGCCATAGGTGCCATTCATTAGCCTGATCCAATATACCTAGAGCAGGCCATAGGTGCCATTCATTAGCCTGATCCAATATACCTAGAGCAGGGCATAGGTGCCATAGGCGCCAAAGTTGGCGAGTGCAGGGGAGTAAAGAGGAGCTCTCAGAGTGTGTAGCTGTGTGGCGTGTTACCTCTGGTGTTGATGCGTGTGTGTACTTTCATCTGGGGATCTGAGGAAACCATGCATGGCCACCAGGGGTAGGTGCCCACCTTGGACCAGACCAGATCCCCAATGACAAACTCCTTACAGAAACCCGTTTCTTGAATCACAGAGGGATGATGGACCTTTGGAACCTAAAAGAGCCATCAAAAAATAATGACCTTTGTAATAACATCCATTAATGTGTTAACGTGTATTGAAATATTAATGAGCCATTGGAGCAACGCTTGCCTTCAGAGTCTTTGCCTCAGCTTTGATAACAGTCTTCTGGGGCCTCTCTGGCTGCTGAACCGCCGGGGGCGGTTCTGTTGGCTGGAGCTGGACCTGGGTCTCCGCCTGGCCGGTGGAGCTTTCCTGTGGCTGGCCCGGGTCCAGCCCCTCTGCCTGCACTTGAACCTGCAGCCTGGAGCTCTTTTTCCTCTTCTCCTTCTTCCTCTCGTTCCGCCGCTGCATCAGTGTCCCCTGGTCTTTCTGCGTCTCCTCCTGAAGAAGGGAAAGGAAGAAACGGTAAGCAAGACAAACGCGTCTCGCCGCTGAACGTGGGCCCAAGCAAGAGGGCCCGGCCGAGGAACAACTCGCACACGCTACCTGCAGCTCCTGCAGCAGATCCCCGCACAGAGCCGACTCAAACAGCTCCTTGCCGTTCTGATACGTCTTGATGATCTTCAGCTTGATCTCCGGGGAGTTGGTCTTCTTCAGCACCCCGCTGTGGGCGGTGGATGGGGTGCGGTGGGGCGGGCATGATGGGGCGCCGTCCACCAAGGACGGGGGCGGGCTGGAGGGGGGCAGAACCAACAGCGGCGGGGGTGGCAGCGTGTGTGTCATGATGTGAGGGGTGTGCGACAGGTGATGCTGCGACAGGTGATGCTGCGACAGGTGATGCTGCGACAGGTGTGGCGGGGGGCTCTGGGTGTGCGGATGAGCGTGAGCTGGGAGATGCGGGAGGCTGGAGTGGTACGGGAGTGTGTGAGGGTGATGGGAGTGGTGCAGGAGGTGCGGGTGATGGGCGGGTACCGGCGGGGACACAGGGGACAGCGGTCTCTCCTGGAGACCGGGGCCTCGCAGCACCGTCCCCTCCCCAGACAGGAGACCGTGCTCCCCGTAGCCCCTTATGGCGCCGTAGCCATTGGCCGAGCCGTTGGGGAACTGGGAGTACATGGAGAACTTGGTCTGAGGGTCAAACATGCCCAGGCCAGGGGGGTAACCGTTGGACACCTGGGGCATGTCCTCTGAGGCCGAGGGCGGGTAGGAGAACTCTGCTTCCAGGGCAGCGTCGTAGGAGGGACCTCCATCCTCACCAGGGTCACTGCCGGTGTCATAGGGGCCCTCCTGTCGGATGTTGGCTGAGTCAATTAGTTGAGGGGGTTGCTGAATTGTATTTCCCATGATCCCTTGCATGAAAGAAAAGGAGAAATCCATTGTTGTGCTCCTGCATCCTTAACTGTCTTTTTCTCTGACTGGACCTGAAAAATGTGAAATTACACAATTTAGAGGTGAAGAGACTTTGATTGAATAGGTGTGTAGGATTTTAAGATGCTGCCAGCTTGTCCATAAAAACATGTCTCAGGATAATAATCACTATCATCATCCAGCAAGCAGACTCTCAAACACCAAAGTGACCATTAAGTTTTCAAAACTGAAATCATTTGCTTTATTAATCACCCCATCGTTCACATAATGCTTTATCTTAACAGTAGGGTATTTTAGTATTCCAGTCTTGCCAAAATAAATGATATGTAGAGCAGACGGACATCCAATATATGACAAATGAAATGCACAGATTCATACACAGATCCATTATCAACGGCGTTTTTTCTTTTCAAATACACAAGACAAACGTGCCTATATTTTGCGTGGGATTCGGTACATTAGAATAGTTAATGAAACGTGATGTGACTGGAGTGTACTTTATAAACAGATTACCAGGTCGCCTTCCTCACATCGAATAACGTGAATGTAAACATATCATAAAAGGTGAAGCACCTCGACCCGCGTGATACCGCAGCTAATGTCTGGATCATAGCTGACGTCGGAAGTCAGAAGTCAGAAAGATGTGCTGTATTGATGAGTAGGTTTTCACATCCAAGGAGTTTGACTTGGTGGTTGGTATTTACAGTAAACAATCAACTATAACTATATACTAATAACAATAAAGACAATGACAATAAACTATAGACAATAACAATCAACACAGTGCAAGATGGACGTGGACCATCTCTACCTGCATATGTAATATCACAGCTGGGTGAACACAAGACATGTCTGGATCATAGCTGGTGTGAACCATCTCTACCTGCATATGTAATATCACAGCTGGGTGAACACAAGACATGTCTGGATCGTTGCAGCGACCGAGCAACAACAACCCAGTCCATGTTGCACTGGATCATTTAGAGCTGCGATGTAACCGCTAGCCCACGGCTACCGTGCATGGTCGACATTTGTTTTGCACAAAAAGAAATATACATCAGCATTCTCCGTTTAAAACGGCGATGTGTGCTGGTGCGTTCGGTTACGTGTCGAAATGCTTGGCGATGTATCTTCGATAGTAACGTGAGACTCAACCATATGAAAGGAAGCTAACGCTGGCTATGCTACAGTGCTGCCAACATGGCTGCCTATAGCCTTTAAATCAGATTGTGTCCTGTCGTAAGACCTCCATCCCTGGCCCGACATGCTCCACTATATGACACGATGTGGAATGATAGCAGGGTAAATACATCCATTTGGATCACAAGTATCAGTGAACAAAAATCAACACAGAGCCACACACACAGGGTCGGGATGCAGTAAAATTAAAATATGTCATACCTTCAGCGTGTCCCATTCTAAACGCATACACCAGGGATCTCTTCCTCGTACAATCTGTGTGAACTGTAAAAAACACACAAAACGGGAGAATAACGATAGTGCGCAGGCCTCCGTTTGGCTCTTGGCTTCCTTCTGGGGGGTTACGGTGAGTGGTCGCTACCCATCCACTCGCTGCGACTCTTCCTGGATCTGGGGGCTGGCATTTCGTGGAGAGCCTCGGCTGGGAAAATATGCCCGACTCTCGCCCCCTATGTAGCTTCAGATACCCCAGCTCCCTCTTGCTCGAACAAAAGCGCCTGGCTCGGGCCTGGTGGTCGCTCTTCGATCAACACAAGCTCGACTGGAGGGGCCGACCACCGCACATCGGGATGTGGAGATTTGGTGTAAATGTAATTCTTAACGCACCAAATTAAATGCCACAGCTATTAAAACAGGCACACACAGCAAACTATAACTAAACGGAGGACGTGTATAACCTCCCGTGAAATAATGTTTTTTTTATACATAATGAAGATGAAGCGGCATTATTATTATGAAAATAAACCACCAACTAGTTCACCAGAAACATAATAACTATTGTGAAAAAAATTATGTCAATGCATACTGTGATACGGATTCCTTTTTTTTGTACACATTAAAGGAAATATAATATATAAAGTAACAGAGCTGCGGTATGATGTGCCAGCTTTCTGATTGGCTGCTGGGACTGACGTCACTACCCTCGCCTGATCCCGCGAGCACAACATCCACGCTCGTGACCTCTTCAGCAGCAGCGAGAGCTGCGTCGTCGGAAGGACGTTATGAAGTATATACTTTTAACGCGTTTCTTTACGTTTTAAACACACTGTAAATGGGTTTAACGTCACAACAGTTGCTATACTCCCCGAGGATCCTACATCGACGCGTCGGCAGTGAATGGATTGTTTTGTGGAAGTCTCTCGAAGAGGCCTCGCAGCAACAACCCGCAGTCGGCAGCCATAGCGGGCCGTTGAAGCCGGAGGTTCGTCATCAGCCGACCTCCATTTTCAGCCCTGAGCACCGAACCCCCAGAATAACCAGCCCACCTGCTCCTGACCTGCTACCGACCAGCTACCGATCTGCTACCGACCAGCTACCGACTTGCTACGAGCTTGTGATGCGAGGCCAAGAGCCGATCACAGTCAGAAATACAGAAATACAGTGAGTGAGGTGTTTTGGGGTGCTACTCCACAAAGTGGAAACCAAACCCGACCCAGCGCTGGTCTGGTCGTCGCTCGTGTGTTATTTCAGACTCGTACGTCTTGGAACGCGTTCTTGGTTTACTGTCCACATCCTTGGAAGTGTCGCAGGTGGTCGTCGTGTTTGGCGTCTATTTACGTGGAGTACACTAGACGTGGACGCAGCTCGTACATGGGCAGGCAGGGGGTAGTGGGCCCAGTGGGTTACCCCCCGTCGTTCTGTAGGTGCACCCTCTGCACGTCACCTTGTGTTAACCCTGTCACTCAAAAAATGCCTTTCTGTTTTGCAGAAGATCGTAACCTGTTGCGGTCATGGCGGTGTATAGTTCACATGTGCTCCTTTTTGTTACAAGATGGAGGTATGTTGATTTGGGTTAGACGTTTGTCCAATGGGTTTTTAGATTTGATTAAAACGTATAGCGACACCCTCTTTAATACATGGGCATTCCAGGTTCACTGTAACGTGAACTTGGTGTAGACCAATGTTCAACCTTGATAAACACTTATCTGTTATCATGGTGGCCTGTGACTAGCAGGACATCTTGATTTGCATCACATTGTGTGCTCTGATGTATAGAGTGTCCCATAACAGTGCACATCCATGGATTAGATTAGGTTCTAGTTGGAGTCAATACTAGATACTCAATACTCACTTTTGCTATGACAGTTGAAGTGACATTTGTGCATTAAAATGAATCGGTAAATAGGGCAAATGCTATCCAGACCTAAGAACCTAAGATTGTGATTTTTAGTTTAGTGTACCACACAGCTGTTGGTTTGAACGTGAGTCCACAGTAACTCTCTCTGTGGTCCACAGAGGCTCCTACATAAGGCACAGCTGCTCCTCTTTCCCACCCAAAGCCTACCTTCACGTGGGCCCTCCCAGCCCAGAAGCACCCTGGTGTCCGCAGAGACGCGTGGGCTCACCCTACCGCCCCCTCACCCCGGTGCTGCTGGCCCGCTTGCTGCACGGCTCCGCCCCCCGGCTCCAGGACACCAAGCCCCCCGCCGGCCCGCCACACCATGTCCCCGGGGGGGACTCTGCCGCGCCGCCCCCCGCTCCGGCTGCCGCGGCAACAACACCAGCGGCGGCAGGCGTCTCCCAGGCGCTGAGGAAGACGATGTACCAGAGGGTGGTGGACGAGCTGAAGCACTACTATAACGGCTTCCGCCTGCTGGGCATCGACACCACGATCGCGGGCCGGATGGTGTGGAGGCTGCTGCACGGACAGCTGCTCACGCGCAGGGAGAGGAGACGGGTAAGGGGCTGGAGCACAACACCTTCTGTTGTTTACCTTTTGTTGTTTCACATGTCGACACAACAAGCTCTCCCTCCTGCTGACATCCACCTCGATACAACCGGAGGGTTGATTTTACGATGCTAATGTTTCAAAAAGAAATTCCAAGCACTGGTCTGATCGTGATTTCAGTTGATTTTTAGGTGGCCCGGAGCCGTCGGGTGACCCTTACAGTGTCACCAGTATTTCTTCATTAAGTTTGGTTATTAAAAGGCATAGATGTACAAGAAGCCATTCATATATTCTGTGAGATGAATCCACTGCTGCCAATACCAAAGGCTGCAATGTGGCAAATTATCCCCCTGTTAACCAGAAACCAAACTATCCCCCTGTTAACCAGAAACCAAACTATCCCCCTGTTAACCAGAAACCAAACTATCCCCCTGTTAACCAGAAACCAAACTATCCCACTGTTAACCAGAAACCAAACTATCCCACTGTTAACCAGAAACCAAACTATCCCCCGGTTAACCAGAAACCAAACTATCCCCCGGTTAACCATTTACATTTAGGGCATTTAGCAGACGCTTTTAGCAGACCAGAAACCAAACCTGTCCCCTCCCAACTTGCCCATCAAGTTCCAGTTTCAGGCCATGTCCACACCAGTGCATTTTTGTTAAAGGCAACAAAAATGCTTTTCTTTCATGTAAGGCCCTTTCACAAGCTAACAGCTACACTACAAGCTCAGCTCCACGCCGACCCAAGACGTCCTGGTCTTACTTTTACCAGGGCTGTTCCTCCACTGTAGTATGTTCTGCATCTGAGCAGCTGGCCGCAGAGACAATCTGCTTCCTGTTCTCTGAAACGAGGCTGAAAAACTCTTCTGGACGAGGCTGTAGCCTCTGCATAGAGCTGGGGATGTCATTTAGTTTAGCTAAATGCACATGAATAAAGGAGGTCAACAAGACTTCAACAGGACACTCTTGAAGCAGAACAGTGAATGGGGCTGTTCGGTTCATGGGACGCTTTTTAAATGATCTAATGCCCAGCTGGGACACTTTTCTTTTCTTTTTCTTTTCTATAGATGCAAACAGCGATTTGTTTATTTATCGGTGATTACTCCAAACTGATGTATGTATGTTTAAGTTGTATTCATTGACTTAAAGGATGTATCATTATGGAGGCTGTAGCTCCATATTGAGTTATTACCAGTAATTACTGTATATAGTTGCTGATTTACTGATGCAAATTGAGCTGTTGTTGGCCTACATTTCCCTCCACATAATTTGCCAAAGTCTGTAACTGGGTCCTTTTCAGGTCACTGTCTTTGTTCAGTGTCACGGCCCCACAATCATGACAGCTACACAACAAACACACGCCACCAGACACTCAAACACAGCGGTAGAGAAGAGAGCTGTGGGCCACTCCAGGCTGCATTGAGTGCACATTAAGAAGTGCTGTCAACATCTTCCATTGGTTTCCACTTCAGTCTACCTACCGTCTCTTATCCTGAAGCAAAGATGCTCTGGGGTGTCTTGCTTTGGCTGTATTGTTATTATACATGCTGTTTCTTCTTCTCCCAGCTGCTGAGGACCTGCGCCGACCTGTTTCGCCTGGTCCCCTTCACAGTCTTCATCATCGTTCCCTTCATGGAGTTCCTGCTGCCGGTCTTCCTGAAGCTCTTCCCAGACATGCTGCCCTCCACCTTCGAAACCGAGTCCAAAAAGGCACGTTGTGTTCTCACCGCCACAGTGTGACCCGCACTCACTCACATTTCTTCACGCTTACGTCGCCGCGGAGATGTGGCTGCCGAAAGGTCATCCCTCAGAAGTCTGGGGCCACCTGCTCCGCCACGTGGGGGTCTCACTCCTGCACTCGTGCCCCTTTGTAAAACCAGAGGCCTGAGTGTCACAGTGACCAGAACGGCAGGTCTGAGTGGTGAGGTCACAGGTCACATTCAACGTTCGAGTGGACACAGAAGAACCCACAATGAAAGGGACACGGGGAGAGCTTTTGGAGGCAGAAGGGTTTTGCGGACCTCAGACGCCCTCCACTCGCTCAACAGTCTGTTGAGCGACTGTTCCACGCCAAGCGGCACGCTGTCTGCTGAACAGACGTGGAGCGTGGGCCGGGATGCTCCCTCTGCCCCCTCCGGCCCGGGTCCGTACGCTCTGGACATGAGAGGAGGAGGAAGGCTACAGCATCCCGGCCCTGGAACAGGGGCTGTAACAGGGGCTGTAAGAGGGGCTGGTCAGCCCCGGGGGGGGCCTGGAACAGGGGCTGTAAGAGGGGCTGGTCAGCCCCGGGGGCACCCTGTGCTGCTGGTGGGTCGCGGAAGAAGCCCGGATCTCACACACACAACAGTAACGACAACAATACAAGAAACATCACCCCCCCCCCCCCCCATGTTGCGTGTATTATTGTTGTTATTGTTGTGTGTGTGTGATCAGTTTTGTTTTAATAGATAGTTTGACGTGACATGAGGTCTATTAGTATGATTATGAGTCATGGTGAAATTTGCTGGTGGCCCTGCACTGTAGAGAAGTATCTTTCCTTCACCACTAGGTTTTGATGAACCCAGTGCTGGTAACATTATGGAGACAAACCCATAGAGGGCAGATACAAGACAGCTGGCTGAAGCTCATTTGTGACAAGAAAGAGATAACATCAGCATTATGGATTTATATTGTGAGCCTGTGGAGACCTCCTCAGACCTGTGGTGTTGACATTTAATGGAACATGGAAGCTAAATGGACCTCAGCATTGGTACAGAGCAGACAGATATGTATAAGTATAGTGTAGTGTATATGTGTAAAGGTGCCAGGCGGGGATGACTTTGCACAGCTTTCAGGCCATCCTTAAAAATATTTCTGTTTGCAGTAAAAAAAAAAAAAGGGTCAGTAGGTAGGTCTATATTTTGTTTTTCAGAATTCAAAGTAAAACATTTTTTTTTACAAATTTGGTCATACGTCGGTATGAATTTAAACACATTTGCATATCGTGACGTCACTGACTGGGTCTCCAACCCGTGAAAGTTTAGCTTCCTTGTCATCAGTGGAGACGTCACTGTAAGACTCGAGGGGAGAAGCGATGGGTAAAGATCTGGCCACAGTTCTTCCAGAACTTTGTGTCCCGTTATAGCGGTGTCGAGATGTTTCAATGCATGTTTTAAATGTATTGCTACGGTGCCTGAACCCGTATAACTGAACGGTGACCGCAAACATTTTCTTTACTGCAGCCGCAGCCACAATAACAGACATGAAGCGAATATAAAAGAAAGAACGTAGCCTACGTGTGTATGTAGGCTATAGCCTACGTGTGTATGTAGCCTACGTGTGTATGTAGCCTACGTGTGTATGTAGGCTATTGCCTTTGCTCAGCCCCCTTGTTGGCACACCGTGGTCACACTGCGTTTCACCTGAGCTACCTCCTGCTCCACTCAATGGGTGGCCATCGGTGTTTGTTTTATACGATCTGTTGCGACACGATGTCAGCGGGCCGTAGAGCTCTTCACTAGAACGTCTGCTCCGTCTGCAGGAGGAGAAGCAGAAGAAGGGTCTGGCGGCCAAGCTGGAGCTGGCCAAGTTCCTCCAGGAGACCATCGCCGAGATGGCGCGCAGGAACAAGGCCAGGGTTCTGACGGAGGACGAGACGCAGCGCTTCTCCACTTACGTCCAGAAGGTACGCCGGCCCGTGATTGGCTGTTCCCGCAGACGTTCTCCTCGTGCCGCGGCGTCTGGGACGGCTCGTCTCTGTCAATCTTTAACCGGTTACCTCATCCAGATAACGTGTTCCACGTTAACCAGAGGACCAGAGCACCCTGTCTGGGAGCAGGTTATAGACCACATGGTGTCACAGGGTGCCAGAGGACCAGAGCACCCTGTCTGAGAGCAGTTCATAGACCTCTGTTATCGCCGGGTCCTTAACCGTGATGTTTTGTTGTCCTTTGAATGAAACAAAAAGGTCCGGCACACCGGAGAGCAGCCGACCACGAAGGACATCGTGAAGTTCTCCAAGCTGTTTGAGGACGAGCTGACCCTGGAGCACCTGGAGCGCCCCCAGCTGGTGGCGCTGTGCAAGCTGCTGGAGCTGCAGCCCATCGGCACCAATAACCTGCTGCGCTTCCAGCTGATGCTGCAGCTCCGTAACATCAAGGCTGATGACCAGGTGCAGGGGCTCGGGGGCGGGGGCCAGCAGGGCGGGCTGTGGGTGGAGCCCCAGTGTGACGGTGTGGTCAGATTCTGCTGAGCACAGATGCGGCCGTACATTTCACCCTCGGTTTTGCACGTTTGATCCGTGTTGCCACGCTAACGAGATCTAATGATGGCATTGTTTGAATAGATGGAGAGATAGAATTCTAAAGTCTAACATTGTTCGGCGTGGTTCTGTCTCAGCGGTAGCCCCCGGACCCCCTCCTGACTCCTCTCTCTGTGCAGATGATTGCGACGGAGGGCGTGCCTGCTATGACCGTGTCAGAGCTGCAGGCAGCATGTCGCAGTCGCGGGATGAGGTCGCTGGGTCTGACCACCGACCAGCTACGTCAGCAGATACAGCAGGTGGGGGCTGCTGTGGGCGAGGGCCGGGGTCTGCATTTAAGGGGTCCATCGGGAAACAAAATACTTCCAGTCTGTGACCCATCTTGTGTTGTCCCCACCAGTGGATCGACCTGCACCTGAAGGAAAATGTACCTCCATCCCTGCTCCTGCTCTCCCGGGCCATGTACCTGACAGACCTCAAACCCAAAGCCCCCGTTATCCCCCCAGTCCCTAAGCTAGAGGTGAGAATCACCCTCTCTGGCAGAGGTGACATCATCATGTGGTCTTCGTTCCTCTCAATCAGCTCTTGGCTGCTTTGTGTTGCAGAAAGCCACTCCTCCTGCAGTCGAGACTTCTGAGAAAACGCCATTGGCCCAAAGTGAGCTGCTCAGTGACCCTGCACTGGTCATCACAGACAGAGCGGTCAGTCAGGGGACAGACGATATGGAGCACACTGGGACCCACTGGTTCACTGCACCTTTATTTATTTATGTATTTATGCAGTAACATGTCGGAGAAGGAAATGGACACATTGGCTTACAGACGGATGGAACTTACTTTGATATAAAACTAATTCTAATTTCAGCTTTACATGAAATGCATGCATTTATTTATCCCTGATGAAAATGTGGAAGTTAGGAAATAAAAGCATATCATGTAAAAGAGTTGACAGCCGTGTTACTAAACAATTAGTCCTGGGTCTAATCCTGCAGAACCTCCTAAGACTCATCTGTCCCTCCGTCTCTCCCAGGTGGAGGAGTTGAGTGACAAAGCTCCATCTTTGGTGTCAAACAAACCACTAACCCCTGCTGAGGTTCTCCAGGTACGCCACCCATGACCCTGTCATGTCAACACGCACAGCGAGAGTAGTTCATGCTGCTTCACGTGATCCACGTAGCTTCTGTTTCTGCTGGCCTCCCTTATCCCACCTCAGGCTCACTGCCCCCGGCAGAACAACTAGTGTCAGAAAAACAAGAAGGGAAGTGAGCACCTGGTTAATCCAGATGTATGATAACGGGTTCATATGGAACATTACCCAAGTCTGAGATGGAGTGTGCTAGAGTTGGAGGGAACTGATGCATTGCAGCATGTGAAATAGTCATTTTACCACAATCTATTTTTATACTGTATGAGTATGATACTGTGAGTAAAAGTCTCCCTAAGTTGATGCCATTTTCTTTTTGTTGGACTTTGATCAATGGTGTCCCTGAAGTGGCCTCAAAGACGCCTCAAAGACGTGTCTTTAGGTTTAGTCTCTGAAACGTTTGTTTCTCCTCCAGGCAAAGGCGGCCACCGAGTTGTCTCAGAAGAGCAAGATGTCTGCTAATGGTGTTTGAAGACGGTGTGGTGACTGGACATCAAGCTAGCAGTGATCTCCACCACCAAGCTAGCAGAGATCTCCACCACCAAGCTAGCAGAGATCTCCACCACCAAGCTAGCAGAGATCTCCACCACCAAGCTAGCAGAGATCTCCACCACCAAGCTAGCAGAGATCTCCACCACCAAGCTAGCAGTGATCTCCACCACCAAGCTAGCAGAGATCTCCACCACCAAGCTAGCAGAGATCTCCACCACCAAGCAGCCATTAGATCCCCCCCCCCCCCCGTCCACCATGCCTTATAACTTTTATGCAGAACACTGGCCACTTTTAATGTTTCTTCCTTGAGTTTCTCTCTGCCTCTTGGCATGGTGATGATGCTCAGCTCTGGGCTGACCCCACAGATGTCCCTGTAGTGAGGACACACCTGCCTTGCCCATTGGCAGCCTGGCGTTTTGACTGGAGTTCAAAGCTTTGGCATTCTGTTGACCGATGTGCTGACCAAATAGATGAATTTGACCTGGAGAGGATCAGAGTGTGAGGTTTTCAGTCTGGAAGAGAGCGTCCTCTCGTGTACATTTGTAAATACCCTGTATGTTCTCAGACAATGTAGCAGCCGCTCTGTTCAGAGGGCTGTCCAGCTATCTAACATGTTCTTAAGATAAGGTTCCATGAACTTTAAACCTTAAGTTCAGTGCAGTAATGGGAGATTCTTTCCCCGAATTGGCTGCTTGGAACTTCTCAGTTCCATAGCAATCAGTGGCTGACCACACCTTTTTATTGTTTTAATGTGCTAAATTGTGAGTGAAGCAAGCAGACCCAAGAGAATAGAAACGATGTATCATTTGACGATCACTACAAATTAACATATCTAAACTTGACAGTGGATGACGTTCTGATTTGGATGGTCCAGGGACAAAATAAAGTGGCATTATTTATGGGGTGTTGGCTGGCTAAGATTAATATTGGATACATACTGGCTATAAATATTGCTGAGAAGGTTCACTCCACAACCACTGTTGTGTACAGATGTGTCTCTACGGAGTTTCACTAACGCGCTGTAGAATTTGGCAATTGTATTGGAATATATTGTGTGTTTTAATGCTACGTATCTGCTACATTTTTATTTTGGTTTTATTTGAAGATACTTGACAAGGAAGAAGGCGATTAAATGTGAGACATTCTCATTGCAACAAATTGAATAAGTCAATAAGGAGATGTAAATGTAAATGGGTTAAGTTTGTTTTTGGAGCATTTAAAGTTTTTATTTGTAATCTAAAAACAGAATATATATGTGTCATTAATATATGCCCATCCACCCCCTTAATTAGGCTGTCATATTCAAATTAACCAGAAGACCATTTTTATTCTTTATTACAGAACCATTATTGTATACATATGATGTATACGTATGGTTCCCCGTGTGTTTGGTATGTTTTAACTTTTGGACTTGAAGTCAGATTCCCTTAGTCGAGACTGATTATTTACGCATCTGAAATGGTCTGCTGGCTCCTCAGGATGAAATGGAAAAGGTTTCGGTTTCTCCGCTGTTCTTTCTGAAATCTCCGCGTCGAATGGCGGCATCGCTTCCATGCTGGCCGTTTACAGTGGAGGGCGCTGGTGGGCCGCTGGGGGGCGCTGTGTCGGCTCCAGTCCCAACACGTTCGCTTTGTATCGCTTTGAGTTCCTTCTGAATCCACGGTCCCTTGCTGCCATGTCACACTTTGACAGTCTATAACAATATTTATCCACGTGGAATTTGATTTAGACATTTATCAGTGAGAAAATAAATAAATCGTTGCCAAATTGATCACTTCACTAAGCCTTGAACTGATCCAAGCGTCTGTTCTATCAGAAATGATCCAGATTTGACATGGCATTTTTTGTATAACTATTTGTAATCACATGCCCTCATAAATAGATATTGTAAAAAATCCAGGATTTATTCTTCAAACAATAATTACTTTATTTACCACTCCAGTTTCCAAGTATTAACCACTCCATTTAAACAAATACATTTGGATTTGGAGAGAGATGAATTTACTTATCTGCTACATTTTCGGCCAACCTTGTGTTTCTGTGAGCTGGCCCGGGAGACGCCAGTCCTCTCCAGCACACATTCTGTAATTCCAACACATGGTCTTCAAATATTGGCTACTCAGGCTTTTCCTTTGCGGGCCCATGAAATGTTGTGCATCATTTTACCTTGTCAATGGCTGTTTTGAGTGATGGAAGAGCAACACTAACGTGATTAAAACCAGGAGAGAAAAACACGTGTCCTGTTTATTTGAATACATTTGATGAGGCTACAACAGCTTTAGGTTGGAGAGTCAAACAGTTCGCATATTGCTGTTTCTATTCGTGGATCGGAGTTTGGCGATTTGTGACTGAAATCCGTTCAGGACAACGGCTTGTATTCTCACGGACAGCAGATGGCAGAGCGTGGACGGTCATCGGGTGTCTGTCGCGTCTCAGAACAGCGTGTTGGAGCCTGGAGACCTGACGGCCATCCGAACCCCTCCTTCATGAGGAGATGTCTGCCTGCTTTTGAAATCTATCCAACATCGGAAGCCACGTCCTGGAAATTACACCGAACCCTGTGATGGTGTGCCCACCCACCCCACAACTTCCACTCAGACGTCATCGGAACCCGAGCACTGTGACAGCGAGCTCCACCCGACCCACCACACTGTTAACCCTGGGACAGACCTGAGCGCCCAGCGGGATACCGGGCCGCGCCTCGCACCTGTGGACAAGGTAAAGACCGTCTTGTTCAATAGAATTTATGTTAATGGAAATATCGTTTCATTATGGCCAGATAGTCGTCGCTTAGGTGCCAGAACGGCAGACAATGCGTGTTGTATTGTATTAGTAGTAGGCCGAGTGCGCAACATCCACGCTAGTCTTTTTAACCTAACGGCATCGTTAGAATGAAAAGAATTGGCGACGTCGACGTGTTCTTAAGTCGGGTGGGTCTGAATAGGTGCTGCGCCTATTCGCTACATGCGAACTTTCGATCGCCTCGCCCGATGTTGCGGGATGTTCGGTGAATACATGAATGACATGACGCGTGGATACCGAGCTGACATGAAGGGTTCTCATCAGCAGCTTGTTACTGCCATGCGTGTCTACGATGACAGGCGAAGTGTGTAGGCTATATCGGCCGTGTGCGTGAGGAGCCATATGCCCCACTGTCCTTTTAACGAATTCATGTCAGGTGAGTTATCTTCAAGAAGAGCCTTGGATACATCCAGAAACAAACTGCTGATGAAATGTATCTCTTCCCACATGACGTGTTGCGCTCCGGGGCGCAGCCTCTCTCCGCAGGGCAGCCATGAAGCTGGCTTCAGTAGTCCTGCTGTGTCTCCCCTCCCTCCTGGTCCTCCCCCACTCTGCCCTGGCCAAGGGGGGGAAGTCGGGCGGTGGGGGGAAGTCGACCTCGCGCGGCAGCGTCAGCCCCCCGTCCCACCGCGGAAGCTCCACCCCGGTGAAGAGACCCACCAGGGTCTCCCAGCAGCAGCCCGCCGGCAACCCCAAGCAAGCGGACGGCAGCCAGTGGAGACCAGCGGCCAACCACTGGGGATACACACCGCCGAGGAGGGGCGTCAGCTACCCCTCCGCACACCAAGCAGGAGGGTACGGAGGCTTCCCCAGACACGTGAACCACAACCCCGATAACAGAGTCCTGAGTCCGCGCTACGGGGCCAGCTACGGCTACGGCGGCTACGGCGCCGCCGGCGGCTCGCCGTTCGCTCGCTCGGTGGAGGGGATGAAGGCGTGGCCCTCGGGCCGGTCCAGAGG
>OMKI01017684.1:8324-22676 GCA_900302315.1 Phycis blennoides | reverse complement strand
CCCCACCGAGGCCCCGGCGCCGGGCACCCGCTCGCCGCAGCTCTCCGTCATCTCAAAGTCCGAGGAGAAGCTGAGCAGGGCGTCGTAGTAGCACATGTAGTCGAACAGGCCCCTCATGTCCGCCTCCAGGGAGTTGGGCGTGCCGAACTCCTCGCTGAGCTGCACCAGCACGTCCACGTTCTGCAGCCGGGCGTCCTCGGCGCCGACCACGCCGAACTCCCCCGTGTACAAGTAATGCAGCAGGGCGGAGAACATGGGCACGTCGATGCCCGCCGTCTCGATGTCCATGAGGACCTCGGCGCCGTAGCCGGGCGAGGACGACAGCAGGGACTTGAAGAAGGGGCAGCGGGCCGCCAGCACCGCGCGGTGGGCGGGGAAGCAGGTGTCCTGGAAGATGAGGTCCACGTCGGTGCAGTACTTGTGCTGGTAGAGCGCGGCCAGATTGCGCTGCAGGCTGGGCGCCTCGGCCCGCGCCAGGCTGGCCTGGAAGCTCAGCTCCTTGAGCGCGGCGGTGCCCTCGTACTCCTCCACCAGGGCGTTGGCGTCGCGGACGTCCCAGCCCGACAGCAGCTCGCGCGTCTGCCGCGCGTGGTCGGCCGAGCGGCTGGACTTCCTGCGTTTGATGAACCTCCTCTTGAGCGTGGCCAGGCCCAGGCTCTTCTTCTTCCGGTCCGTGGGCCGCTCGTGGCCATGCTCCAGGCTGTACAACTTGGACTCCCAGCCATAGCCCTGCTGGGAGTAGGACGAGGTACCTGCATCGCATCGCATCGCACACGCACACGCACACGCACACACACACACACACACACACACACACACACACACACACACACACACACAGAGAGAGTGAAGAGGAATTAAGGGCACAATTTGGTGACTTAGATTGCATTACGTAACACTATTGGATTGTTTCACATAATACATGTCACTCAGAATAATAGTGGGTACAATTCCACGAAAATGATTCAACAGTAAGTGAACCGGACATACCAGGCTGATCTTCATAATTGTGGAAGATATTAAGAGAGATAATAACAGTGCAAGATACATTTTCGAAGACAAATGTTCCTTCCTACTAGCTGGACACAAAATTACAATCTTAACACATCTAAAATTGGACTTGTGTTTAGTCTAGACTGCATGTCTTGCTAGCCCCTGTGGGGCGGATGGCCCTGCCAGGCTAAACACACACTAGCTTCACACTCAGAGAAAAGCAATCTGAGTGATCCAGACGACCTTGGTTTTGCATCAAGTTCCGCATGTTAGCACCCTGCTAACTAGATTAAGCTCACACAGGCCTATCATTTTGTTTTGCATTGTGTTGCTCTGTGGTCTGAGCTGTAGCTAACTCTACTCATAAACCGCTCCATTCATTTTGACTAAGTAACAGTATTCTTTGGCACAGGCGAGAAGGGACTTGGACGTCAGAGGAAACCCTGCCTACAAGATCTCCTCTTTTTGGCTGCCCTTTTCTGAGCATCAATCACTGTGACCCACATAGTAATCATTCTAATACTGTGAATCATCTTCAGCTTGGGCCAGCTTGGCCAAGCAACTCCTCAGCTAAGAGCAAACCTCAAAGGTCTCTGTGGCTGCAGAAATAATCCGTTTCCATCTCCTGGGCTTTCAGCTTTTAACTAGAAGTCTACAAAACGTAGGAGAGACAAAATTGGACTTTGAGCATTATTGTAAAAGCCAGGTTCTCTTGTTAAACAGGCACAGACTCATATCCACATATGCTTTTAAGGCGCTTATGTCCGCATTTCTTGGCACGGAGGACCACAGACCACAGTTTCACAAGGTTGAGCTTTCGCAAAAGGACAGAATAGTAGGAAGTAAGGAGCCCGGGGCTTCTTAATGTGAAGGAAAAAACAACAAGCAACCCAGCCCCATTTCAATAGAGGAACACAACCTTAAAATAAACATTTGGTTAAAAAACATTGGCTAGGTTAAAGACTGGCAGTTCAAACAAACAAACAAACAAACAAACAAACAAACAAAGTTTGGAGCTGGAGTGACAGCATGAAAAACAAATGATGTAATTCTCTGTAGTCACAGTTAGAATTTAAGACAACATGAATCAAACACTGTATTTGGTCATTGTTTGAATAGTTGGTTCTGCTTCCTTGTGCGACATGTCAAATTAAAATTCTATCAAGCTATCAAGATTCTATCAATTATAATTATTCATAAATCCATCTGGTACTACAACGTTTTTCCTGTAGTATTGTCAGGGTCTAGCCCACTAGACCCTGCAGGCCCATGTGTCTCCTGCATCATTAGTAGTTGTCATAGTAACATCTTAATCTGGTGCTGCTGAAAGGGCCAGTGTGGCCATTCTAGACTCCCTTAAAGCGCCTCACTTAAAAAAACTAAACAAAAACACTGGTGTATCATTTGAAGAGCAGTGTCTTCAAATGCAGAGAGGAAATGAACGGTAATGAAGTCATGTTGCAAGTGGTTTATTTCATGCTTTCAAGCATTGTGCTACATATGCTAATGCTAACATTTCGAAAGGGAGGAAAATGGCAAAGGCCAAATTTGGCACCGTTTTTGGCAGCCCTGCATTAAATCAGGACAACTTCGCATGCAGCCATTCAGAAGGTGCCCTGCCATCAATAACAGTGTAGACCTACAGTAAGCTCTAATGAATGAGGGACTGATGCTGTTTGTCTGAATTGGGAATAAACATACTGGATGCATGATGGAGCAGATCATTTGTGAAAAGTGCCAGAGAAAATAATCTGACAAAAAACAGCTAGTCCCCAGTTAATAAAACCAAAGTAAATTCAAGGGGAAAGTTAAAGCTGCAAGCATTGGTTATAGGCGGCCATGTATAGGTAGCCTTATAGAGACCATTACAACCTTCTATGTGTTTATGCAGTTGATAGCATTGGAATAGCCTAAGCTTGGGTCTGGTCATTATGTCAAAGGGGTGAGGTGCTATGCTTCTTCATAGTTTTCAATCGATTGCTGTAGTGCCGCCTATGGGCCTATATAGATTAACTTTAGCCTGGTTAATCTTGACCTATGTTTCCTTAAGTACACAAAGTTTGGTGATGATTGCCCTAAATTAACCCCGCCTTTAGGCACCTAAAGCCGTTTGGACTTTTTTGTTGTTGTTACAGGTGATGGGTTCTTTAGGAGCATTTGCTCATTGTGAGGAGAAAGAAATGTCTACAATGTTTCATGACCGCAGGTCAACGTGGTCAGGAAATATGATCATCCAAAGCATTTTAACCAATCTGGTTAACCTTCGGAACAATTAATGATGACCTATGTGCTTTTAACTGCACCAAGTTTGAAGAGGACTGCCTGATATTAGATTTTGGGCCTTTGGCAGCCATGTTGTTTTGTCAATTGACCTCATCTTAATTGAGCAGTTGCAATATTCAAACCTAGCACTCCAAAAGTTGGTCCAGGAACTGTGGACATTTTAGTCACCAGCCATGCCCATTTTGATGCCATGCCCCGATTGACAAAAGCTTGATTCCAATGTTTGTATTGGACTCAAGATCATAGGAGTCCATCTTGATGTTGATATAAGCATTCAATATATAAGCATCTGTTCCTGTCTGATAAACATAGAGCCACTCACCATGGCTCTATGTTTATCTTCATCTGATTTTTTTATTTTTTATCTGTACTTGTATTTCCACTCCGATCACTTATATCACTTATAATGTAC
Source organism: Phycis blennoides (assembly GCA_900302315.1). Lineage (NCBI taxonomy): Eukaryota > Metazoa > Chordata > Actinopteri > Gadiformes > Phycidae > Phycis > Phycis blennoides. The sequence goes on along the minus strand of OMKI01017684.1, from coordinate 18,988 downwards.
GGTATTATTTATATTATTGGTCACTTTACCTGCAATACTTGCACCTTTACTTGCAATATTATTCATATCATGTTCACTCTACCATATATCATGTTCACTTCACCGTTTGTTTCTGTAATATCCTCTAGTACTTGCACATTTTCTGTTGTCTGTTTGTTCGTTTTTGTTTATTGTATAGGTTTTACTATTGTATAGGTTTTTCTACTCCAATTTCTGTAGTGTTGTACTACACTTTTCTGCTGTTGTGATAAGGAAATTTCCCCACTGTGGGATGAATAAAGTACAATCTAATCTAATCTATATGCGTTTTTAAGCGACACCCATTTTTGTAGTTATTGGCTCCTGGGGTTTTCTTTTTTGTGTACAGACTTCCATTCTTGTTAAATGGAAGATATTGGCCCATTTTTTAATTTTTTTATTTTTTTTTAACCTTTATTTCACCAGGCTAGGCAGTTAAGAACAGATTCTTATTTACAATGCCGGCCTGCTGCCGGGCTGCTATGTTCAGCAGCCCGGGGAGCAAGTTGGGGTTCAGTGTCTTGCTCAAGGACACTTCGACATGCAGACAGTTTTGGGAAGTGGGGATCGAGGGGATCGAACAGCCGACGGTTAGTGGACGACCCGCTCTGTCCACCCGCTCTACCCACTGAGCTACTGCCGCCCCATAGATGGTATATACTAAAGGATTTTCATCCAAGTAAAAAAGAAATCCAGTATCCTGGTGGTTTTTGGTGGTTTTCACAAAATTCTAAATGCTGGAAAAATCGATCCAGACAGAAGTCATAGGTACTTAAAGCAAAGTTGTTCGTCATGACTGTACTGGGTCAGGACATATATGGTTGTTTAAATTTAGCATTTTCAGATGATTGTTATAGCGGTTTTGGCTGGGGAGGCGTTTCTGGCAGAATAATAATAATAATAACAAAACGAACAATAACAATAGGGTTCCTCACACACTGTGCTTAGCCCCCTAATAAGTCCCGTTATTTCCGTTTTTCATCAACTAATTGAAAATACAGAAGTCAGGCCTGCCACTGACCGGGGGTCAAACCATTTAATCACCAAGTAAGAACCCACCTATAAAAGTCTGCTGCGGCTGGGCATTCCCCGCGATACGAGGGGAGCTCGAGTGTGGATAGCTGGATCCATTGGCCCCCATCCTCACGTTCTCTTCACTTGCGGTGTGGGGGTCGCCCCTCCTGCAGAGTCATACTGCCCAGGCAACGTGCTCCTCAATCCTCAGCTGTCAGCCGACAGGCTCCGGCCCTCCGACGCGTCCTTACAGCCCACCGCCCAGCCTGCCATTCCTGAGAGCAGAAGAAAATGTTAAGAGAGAGAATGAGATGTTTAAGTCACTTAGTGATTGGATTTTTCGTTTTTTTTTTTTTGTACATTGCCCAGTACCCCTCACAGGAAGAACGTGACAAGATCACAGTGGATTTGAAAGGAATGACCAGCAGCAGTGGAGGGTGGGGGCAAACATGAGAGGATCCGTCACTATCACTAGCACTGTTTCACTCACATTGATTTTGAGCACGAGGCATTAATCATAGGCCACTGTGACATATTTACAGGCCTTAAAAAAGGAAAGAAACCCCAGTCAACAGAGCTCCTTTTGTGTGGCATTCCTCCTCTGAAAAGTGTGTGTTTAGCCTCCGACACTCGTCCACAGTGACTTCAATTAACAGAGACTCCCTCTGCCCGGCCCTCAGGAAACACCGACTGGCAGGCAACAACAAATCTAATGCAGATGTATGGTGACGGCAGCGAAGGGGAGAGAGAGTGAAGGAACGACCCAGCAAAACCCACTCTGCCTCCCAGCTCTCCAGCCCACCTCCAAGCCTCCGACACAGCGTTTTTTTCTTCTTTACATCCTGACCTCCCGATTTACCCCGACACCCACTGTGCCCTTGCCAGCTCAGCTCCCGGCTCTGAACCTGCTATGTTCAGACACTGTGTGGTTCTGCTCATTTCAGGACTGAACATAAGCAGTTTTATACTTCTTAGCATGACTAAAGTGAACACAGTGAAAAACTTGGTTATTGTTCAAAACCGAACAAGTACAGGCCTATACGTTTTACCACAAGACAAATGACTGCAATATCTAGATATCGCCACGGCTATATTCTGTCATCAGAAAAATACATTAAAAAACAAACACACATTACAGGCTTACTTAGAAAACTCGATGTACTCGTTTGTAATGTACGTGATGAATGTGAAATGAATTGTAGCTTGGCTAGGCTAGAACATTCACAGATAAAACTTAATTTACTGAAAGAGTTGTAAATTAAGCGGCAGACTACGGGCGACAATCAGATTAAACTATCAAAAAGGCATTTCCTTTCACATAAACCTCAAGCCAAGCAACTCAACACGTTTGAAGACCAATCTCGACTCATGTCCAATCTTGAAGACCAAGAATAATGGACATCAAAATGCATGCGTAAAAAACCCCCAAAACCTTATCCTTACATCTAAGCTATGTTACAACTTCCCTCGGCCAGCCACCCAGCCTCTGCCTGGGTGGCTGGACAGCTCTCTCGTGTGATGGCATATCTGCTCTATCTCAGACTGGTGGTTTTCGTAAGCCAACATAGTAAATCAGTGTGTCTACCCGCCATACAGCAGCACTATAAGCACCCTCCCAAGGGTTCTATTGGAAACCACAGCCTCTTACTTCATGCACCTCATTAGCCCTTCGAAACACACACACACACACACACACGGTTAATCTTTACTTTATTAGACCGACGCGTACATAAGTACATCTTAATAGAGGAGGATTGGACTGAACCAAATTAGGAGCAGGATTTGAATATCTCAAGATATAAAAACTAAATCCCATGAGGTGTAATATCCTAGCCTACGAAAACGGCGGGGAGGGGGTGGATGGGTAGGTGGGAGTCCATGAGGAATGACACAGAATCGGCGGAAGACACAACACAACAATTTCGGAGAACATGCAACCATCACATCAGATAAACAACTCGGAAAACTGGTACAAAGAACAACAGATTTAGCAACATTCAAATGGAGGGAAGTTCAACTTCAGCTGCAGTGCAGAATTTTGAGAAGCCTAATTTGGGACAGCCATTTCCTTGAGACCCAAGCACTAGCGGCCACTGCTGCTGCTGCTCAATAAGACACATCAAAAGTAAGCTCCTCGTGGCTGGGAGAGGAGAGACATTTTCTGTGGGCGCGTGAGAGCGCGCCGGCCCGTTGGGTTCAGGGGTGGGTGCGGAGGAGGGCACCGCCTCAGACCAGGGAGGCCGAGGTCAGCCCGGCTGGAGTATGTGCTGCTAATGAGAGGTGACAGGAGAAAGGCTACATGTCTCCACGTGGCCCGCCCCCCACCCATCTCCGTCGTCCTCTCTGGCGGGCACGTGCACGTGCATGTGCACACACACACGCACACACACACACAGAACTACAGTCCCGGCCTTACTTCATTCGACCGGATCATTGTATTTAAATCAGCCACTTGCAGGGGTACAACAGACAGAGCACCGGTCTTTGCAGCACATTACCATACAAAAGCGCTTGGCACAGGAACAGGGGCCGATGTATTATTCAAATGACAGTCAAGTAACTTTATCAATCATTTATATGGATTTCTTCATCAAGCAAGGAGGGAAAAGGCAAGCAACCTGGGTCTTCTTCCACATCCATGTCTTTTAAAACCCAAAGCCCTAGCCTCACCCCATTACTCACGATCAGCATGGCTACCGGAACCCACCACCCTGGCCTGCATGCACAGGGAGAACCAGGAGAACTATCAAAAGGTAGCAATCAATATGGAAAGACTTGCAGAGACCATCTGAATTCAAAACAAGCACCTAGAATTTAAAACCTACGGATTCTTCATCGTTTTAGAGACAGAACTTTTTAACTACTGGGCTCATTACCACGGTGACACACATCAATCATTTATGCATTATAATAAAAGGGAACGAAAGAAGAAGAGACATGAAAAACGCAGTCCAAACCTGTCCTCATAACTACGGCTTCTCTCCGACACAAAGACATATTGTCATTGGCCACAAAAAACCCAGTGTGCTCCGATTGCTCCTGGCCTACTAAACATGCCCTGAATGAAATGATGAAATTCCCCTGCCTCCACCATCCAGTCTGTTCGGGACAGTGACACAGCACCTTATCTGTTCAGGAATAGCAAACACCCTGCTGGTGTCACAATATGTACCAGCCTGAACAAGCAGCACAGCATAAACACAAGACTAATAATTAACCATCATGTTCTCCAGATAAAACAACACAACACAGGTTTTCCGAAGTGCCTGAGCCGATATAAATATAAAAAGAACTGATTTCATTTCTATACCCTATTTATAATGGTCAACTTAATACATATTATTGAAGGGTTACTAGCCAATTGTCCCATGTTAACAACATTACCCATTCATTAACAATACCACAACCATTAATCAATTATTAAAGACGGATCCCATTCGATACAACAGTGGCAGCCAAACGCTAACAACAACTCCCTTGGTTTCTGCTCTAAAAAATAACTGTCTGTAAGCCAAACAGGAACACATTTTATCGTCGGCTGTTATGACTGCATGACTATTTCATGCAGCCTTTTATGTTGATAACAAGCAGTGAGGAAGAGGTTTGGAGAGCAGGACATTCTGAGAGTGACCTCTATAGTATTGACTCATGTCTGCGTGGAGCCCGCAGAGGGCAGGCTGAGTGGAATAGGAGTCTCAACGAAAATATAATCAATCAGCCCCTCTAAAATAACAATGATGTCAACGTTCATCTGAGCAGATAACTGGAGATAAAGCTCTGGTCAAACCGACTGCTTACCTCTGCTATGCTATAGCCAATCAGGCCAATCAGTTCGTGCATCCAGCCATTCAACTGATTAGAGACCCTTGTCAGGACAGCTAACAGACAACTATCAAAAAAATAGGCTAGAAAACACAAAACAGACTGAAATGAAAAAGGCAACAAAAGTGTGAATGTCACTATGATGACTCATATGAGAGCCTCTGGATTAACTATCATGTGTCAGCCAATATGGGATCATGGTGCTGCATTTGACTTATTTCTGAGAAATAAGGGACTCTGCCAGTTACCACCCACTGTTGATGATACATTCAGATAATTGTGATAAATGCATGATGCAGGTGGTTCAGGTCAACTTCAAAACAATCACTGTACAGAGGTTTGTTCATAATAAACAACCATCTAGGTTAAACTGCATTACAGCACAATGACTACTAATTTATTGGGCCCTTTAAATTATCCTCTAGCCAGTTGACCAGTGCAAACAGTGATCAGGTCAAAGTCCAAGTCATGCAGGTACTCCAAGGCAAGGACTTACAAACACAAAGCCCATGCACAACATTACACACTCTTGACACACTTGAGCATGGTGCTGCAATAATTACATATGATTATGTCGTACTATTGCAAAGAGACAATGAGCATACGCTGGGGGGTGCATTCGCAACCTGGTGACCTGAGTATACATTAAATCTTAGGGCAAACGTAGTAAACAATCAACAGCTCTCAACTAAAACGCTAAACTGTCAATAAAGCCCACACGTAAAAGGAAAGAAGGGTCAAAAGGAGGACAGTTGGAGCAGAATGCTAATCCTACACAGAATGCCTTTCAGAATACCCAAACCATAACATTAAAGGGGCTCGGCATGTGATCCCCAATCACTGGAAGGAACATACCTGAAGGCGTAACGTAGCATACATTGTACACCGTCAGTGCTAGGAGTAAGACAACCCACACTGTGTACTGGAAGTAAGACAATAATCAAAATGTATTTTGCCATAACGCAAAAGATAATTATTTATTTCAACCCGAAAAGTAAGTAACGTGGACTAGGTTTTATAGACTGAAAGTATCGATATTGGACATGTAAATCTACTGGACGTCGTGTTAAAGAGCAGTAACGTTAGCAGAAAACCTTCCCCGGTGTTACATGTAAAATGACACGCCACACTGTTGCCACCAACTAGGTTAGCTACGAGGACAGTAGTAGCACAGCACTGTTCGCCACACAAACATCTACATTAAACACATTCTAAATGTAGTCGTGCCTCGTTGTTACCGTCACAAAGAAACCCAGAGGTAATAAGTATTACGTGTGTCTGATACATACAACACCTAACATATAACGGAGACGGTGCGAGCAGAGTTACGACCGCGGAGCTATTGTCTGTGGGCTACTTACGTTTGTACGCTATTATTCCACAGTTGTAACCTCAATTAAAGTGTTTAAAGACAACAACCAAGTTGCCTGCTTGCTTTAAAGCCTATGGAATACACACGGTTCGCCTAGACATGCAGCAGAACCTTAGTGCAGTAAGGTATTGACAACAGCTCTGTGATTAGTAGCATGGTCTCAACAGGCTAGGGTAGCTATCTTAGTGCTGTTCGTGGACCAGGGCGACGCAGGCGTTTCATTCAAGTCACAGCCAACATAACTGTTGAAAAGTAGACTTTCATCCGTATTTACCTTAGATTCGACAGTCTTAAATCCATTGTTCTGGTCCGTATCCCTCCAGGTTCGACAGTGTTCCCAGTTCACACGACCCAAGTTGTCCCTGGCAGAAAGAAAAAAACCTAGCTCAACACCTTCTTTTTCCAACTCCGTTCAATACGCACGGGTCGACGTCAACCACCACGACCGACTAGCGTTAGTTATCGGCTTTCATGTCCAGTTTCGTTGACTTTTAGGTCGATTTTCCGTATTTTCTAAGTAATTCTCGATAAAGCGTTTAATTCTGGATTCGGTGCGGTACCCCAGCGCTCGGCTGGGTGGATGTTATGGCCTGGTCCAGTGCTGCTGACTCGCCGGAGGCCTGGTGGTTCGCCTCCAATTAGAAGCTCTCGGTCGCTCTCTACCTGTGAATGAAAGACAGTGTCACGTTTTTGCGTGGCGGGTAATTCACTTGAAATTAGATTTAATCAGATGGAATCAGATGTGTTGATGTGTTTTTTATCAGATTATATTGTATTCTGTTCTACTATATTCTATTGTTTACTGTTATATCCCGAACAATATTAGGTTTATACTAAATGTATCTGACTTATTATATAGCTAAGCTTTACGAAAGTTAAATTAGAGATCATTGTTTTTTCTAATCATGTAGTATTTCTTAACGTATTTCTTGTCTTTTTAGATATAACTAAATCTTTTGAGTCCATTTGTTCGTTCAGACTACAATATTCAAGTTCCAGTTGCCCCCAAATGATGGCGACAAAAGACACAAAAAGGCTTGCCCATGCATCCAGTGATTAGCCTGCATGAAATAAACTGTAACTTGTTTTTTTAATCATCATTCCTAGTAGGCTACAAATTGATTGTGTAGCTCTAAAGTTGATTAGTGCAAATATTGTCACATTTTTTACTCTCATTTCAACCCTTTAGCACCTGTTCAGTCTGATAGTATTAACTTAATATGCATCTACCACCGCATCTTCACAATAACCATAATTCTATCTATTTTATCTTTACTTTTCTATTCTGTTACTTGGAGTATTAGACAAATTAAATGGTAAGTTCTAATAGATTTATTTTAGCCATCCCTATTGTTTGGACGGATTGATTTCACAAACACATTAGCATGTATCCATGGCTGAGAACGACGTCAAATGTATGACAGAGAGGTAAAAGGCTTTGTGCATGTGTGTGTGTGTGTGTGTGTGTGTGTGTGTGTGTGTGTGTGTGTGTGTGTGTGTGTGTGTGTGTGTGTTTAATTGCTAACCTGTACATGTTGTTCCACTCACAGCAGTCCCTTTTCACACTGGTCACATTTGCCGTGACGCTCCTGGCTCAATCAGGCTGGATCTTCCATCACATTCCTGTTTACCGTCAAAGATCACCACCACCAACTCCACCCTGATGTAGGGACAAGTCTCACACTGTAAGCCATGATGTAGCTGATGTGAACATACATTGTATTTCCTATTACATGAAAATGAGCGAGGAAGTGTTGCACAAGTCTCCTTGTGTATTGTTTTCAGAATGTATACCAACCAAAAAATTATACCAAAAAACATTGCACTGTGTTTTTTTTAATGACACTCATGAAGTAAACATAAACATTGAGCACATGGGAATGAAACAACCTGTTGAAATTGATTATGTGTATGTTTAGGAATATCACAGTTTGGAAAGAACAGTTTGTTTGTTCGAAGCAGGCAGAGGGCGATGTGTAAGTCAGTGGTCAGTTCAGGACTAGACTCGAGACACAGGATGTTGTGGGAAGTATTTTGCTCAAAACCATGGAGCGGAGACTGTTCTTAATCACATGGAATATACATGTAATACGTTACATATCTGTTCTTCCTTTATGATCCTGAATAACACCGTTGATACCAGAGCCTAAACTCTATAATTACTATTTTACTAATTACTATGTATATTTATATCAAGAAACAAAATAACCAATGTATACTTGTATCAAGTCACGAAATAACCAGAACATTTGTAAAAAAAGAGAAATGCGTAGCCTACTATCGTATAGGTAAAGCAGATTAAGCCAGTGTGTCAACAATCTGTTGCATATGTTGTCCTCTTCAGTGTAAAAGCCTCACAGCCAAAATGACTCAGTCCAGTTAAGGTACATCCTCAAGGCTCAGTGATATTTCTCCCCATCATTCTTCGGTAAAAATTGGGATTGGGAAGTATTTCTTGAATGACAAATTTTCAAAGCCGGAGCAGTCCATTTGGCAAGGTATGACGTTCAATTCTGCATCAAGATTTCTCGTTCACCAGCGTCGGGGGAGGGGGGGGGGCAAATGCATTCCCCAATTCATAAAACTGTCTCATGTAGCCTAATGCTTCGTGTTCGTGATTGGTGCAGGAGTCCGGGAAATTGCGCTTTACATCATTGCGAACCGTAACAAATTTATTTCACAAGTGGTACAATCAAGCCGAGCTTGTAGGAGGGTATATTCACTTTTTTTTTTCCACGACTGGAGGGAAACACGGCGCCGGCGAGAAAACAATTGACAGTGTGCCTCTTTTTTTTTTTTTTCTTCTTCTTACGATCCCAAAAGTGCCGTACGAAATGTCTACGAAGGCAGAACAGTGTAAGTACGACTCTTGTGTATTTTTTTTGCCCCTCTTATTGTTTTCCTAAACTGTGTAGATATCTATTTTTTAATTTTATTGATATGACTGAAGAAATCGAACAAGGGGAGCTGTCCTTGGTGATGAAAGCACGGTAGCCGAGGCAGGTTGCAACACGTCGTCTCACTGCAGAGGATGGCTGGAGGGGTTAGTGTGCAGGGGAGGCACTGTGTTACACCGCCAGCGAACATCAAATAGGAACAAAATGTAGACGGTCACCGTACGCCCGTGTTTTTTTTTCTTTTTTTTCTGTTGTTGCGTTTGATTGACTGTATCGAAAGCGAGCAACGTTAAACGCTATGTATATTTAGTCTCAAGGTCGACATGACATAATAATCACCTGACAATATGGTGGCATTAAATTGATCAATAACAAGGTTTCCGCACACGTTGTGTGTTAGATACGGTGGGGGTATTCATCTTCGTTTATTTAGACAGGTGAACAGCACCTTCCTCTGGTTGTATTTCAATGTAGATATGAAATGTATGGGTAGGATTACATAGTGTCCATAATATTGGATTTCTATTCATGTACTCTGTCAACGAAGAGGAAACTAGCATATACAACCTGTATGTTTGACTCAATGTCGTTTCATATTGTTTTTGCTTTTTAACATTAATGTTTATTTATTGCTTTTTCATATAGCCTACGTAACTGTAGATGTCAACAAATATGTGCACTCATACACAGCCTGTAGCTGCTATTACAGGCCAGGGAATAACTTACCTGTGCTATTGTCTAAACTCATATAGACAGTGCAACCATAACCTTCTTGCTCTCTAACCTTGCCGTCATCGAAGGTAAAAATAGCAAAATACTAACAAACTACAAACAACACATTTAGTGGCTTAAGGGATCAGAAGCAAGGGAGGTTGACACTCATCACATACACACACACACACACGCACGCACACACACACACACACACACACACACACACACACACACAAAGACACACACACACACACACACACACACACACACGCACACGCACACGCACACACACACACACACACACACACACGTACACAAACAACAACACAACCACAACATATGGGTACACAAGGGGTCAGCCATTGTTTTATTTCCTGTTCATTTATAAATATTACAGCTATTATTCACCCAAGAGAACCCCATGTGGTAGTGTAGGACAAACGATGGATAGAAACAATATAAAATACAATGTAACATCAACACTCCCATCACTCAGCAGCGCCCTGACCTGTTGGCTGAGCATGTCCCCTCCCCCCGTGACCTGTGACCTTTGACCTGTGACCTGTGACCTGGCGTCAGACGGCTGCTCGCCGCGGCAGCCCGCCCTCCATCTTCTCACCTTGTGTTTCAGTCTCCAGAGCCATGTCGGATTAAAGTGGCTATTACACACACTCTCCCTCCAGGACACCAATACAGAGTGTCACAGAGAGTACACAGTGTGTGTGTGTGTGTGTGTGTGTGTGTGTGTGTGTGTGTGTGTGTGTGTGTGTGTGTGTGTGTGTGTGTGTTTGTTTGTGTGTGTTTTGTGTGTCTGGTGTGTGTGTGTG
>OMKI01017644.1:6059-20722 GCA_900302315.1 Phycis blennoides | reverse complement strand
CAGGAAAGGTGAGAGGTCACAACCTACTCTCGCGGAAAAAAAAAGCTCACGGTGGGCAAGGAGGAGAAATAAAATGAAGAGCAACTCTCAAAGAGAGGGAGAGAGAGAGAGAGAGAGAGAGAGAGAGAGAGAGAGAGAGAGAGAGAGAGCGCGCGAGGGAAGCTGGAGGTGATGCTGTAGTGTTGTGTCACTACTACCATCAATAAAAACTACAAACAAAACAAAGGGGATCCATTAGTTTTGCGTGTTCTACGGCTGCTGGGCTCAGGACACAAACTCAAGAACAGGTGAGGGAGAGTTTTTTATTTTTTTTAAATGAGAACCCTGTTTGTTCTTATCTACTTGAGTAGATTGCTTGATTACGCTTTTACGATGCCAGATAATACAGATAGGATAATCATTATAAAAAATTATACCACAGAGCTATTGCCCCAAAAGTAGACAAGACAACGACTCAAGCGACAGCAACAGCTTGTTAGGAGATTTAAAAATGGAGAATGGTGACATGGTGGACATACATGTGATACTTTGAAACGTAACTGCAATCGCTGAAAACTGAATTCGAATGTAGAAACAATTCAGGAGTAACGATTTAAGAGTAAGATTCACGCAAATGTTGTCTACAAAAAAATCACCGTGTTAAAATAAATAAATCACGTCTATGTGTGTCTCACCAGAAGAGAAGCTGCAGAGAGGTATCTAGGGAGAAGAGATTGCATTTGAAAAGGAACTGCAGACAACAAGGGGGGAGGGAGAGGGGGAGGGGGGGGGGGGGGGGGGGGGAGACTGCACCTGTGCAACAGATGGGAAGGTGTGTAATCGTCTCTCAGAGATCATATAAGGATGCATCGATAGGCATATTTCCTCCGGGGCCATTCAACTTCAGGGATCTACAGTGAGGTTCTTTTCAATCTGATGGAAATCACACTTGCCGTATGGTATTATATGTTACCCCCCGCGCATCCCCTTAACAACATTATGGGTTCTTATGCAAGCACGAAAAGACGGTGAAAAGTAGCACCTTTGACTGAATTTTGGAATGAACTGAACCAATCCGAGGCTGATAACTGGCAGTAGGATTCTGAGCAGCTGTCCTATTGAAGTCATGTATTAACGATGAGGCTTACAACATGAATAGTGCAATCTCAAAGTGCAGCAAAAATAGGACACGCGTGTGTGTGTGTGTGTGTGTGTGTGTGTGTGTGTGTGTGTGTGTGTGTGCGCGCGAGGCAGGCAGATCATACAACCGACCCCTTCCATTGGCCGATATAGGCTTCTGTGTTTCATATGAATTACATAAACAACCATATGAACAATGATTATAACGAATAAATAAAAACCCACAACAACGTAGACCGATAACCAAAGCAATAATTCCCTTTATGATAAAAAAAAAATGGCTCTTCTTTTCTCTCCCTCTCTCTCTCTCTCTCTCTCTCTCTCTCATCTTTCTCCAACTCTCGCCCTCGTGGGTGGTGGTGTTGGGTTGTGTCTGTCCTCCAGCAGAGCATGGCCTCGTGGTTCAGCTGGAACGACCCGTACCACCGGCGGCCGCGGCGGGAGCCCTCGGACGTGGTGGTGGACACGCTGATGCTGGAGTTCAGCTGGCAGCTGAAGGAGGCCGAGAGGCAGCAGCGCGAGCGCGAGAGCGAGTACCGGCGGCTGAAGACGGGCGTGGACTACGGCTGGCTGGCGTCCACGCGCCGCAACTCGTACAGCGTGAGCACCGGGGAGCGGCTGGGCCTGGAGGACCTCTGCTGCAAGGTCCCCCCCGCGGACTGCGGACTGGTCATCCTGAAGTACGTGCTGTCGCCGCTGAGAGGGCCACTGTAGCCTCTCTACTCCCTACGTGTCTACTCAGACCAAGTTTATTTACAATATTTTTTTTATAGGAATAGTCCTTTTGTGTAGTCACTTTGGCACGATAAAGTCCCAATAGGCTTCACAGGCCCATAGTCATACATGGACCTACCTCGTTTTATGTTTTCTGACAACTTAAATGGTTGCGCTTGTTATTTAAACTGTTTTGCCTATCGTGCTACCATTATGTCTGCCCATTGTTCCACTAGCCTACCTGGAAGGGGGGATACCTCTATCTTGGCTCCTTTGCAAGGGTTCTTCCTTGACAGTTGGTTTCTCAGAGGGCTACGGGTTAGAGGGGTTCTGTGCTTGTGGGCTGTGAAGCCCATTGAGAATGATAGCTGAGATTAAGGGCTATACAAAAAATACATGTATTACTTGACAAATTCAAGCGATATCAGAAGACCTGAAAACGGCCTCACACAGCAGCGTAACAGCTAAATACTATATGGCAGCAACTTGACTACTCTTGACAGTTAACACACAATTCCGCAATAAAAATTAAAGCAAGTAAAACCCTGCAAGAACATAAAAACATCAGGTAAACAAGAGCCCTGCTCCTTCTCTTTGAACACCGTGTTGCTGTCCTCCTGCTCCTCCCTGGCAGCAGACACTCCCCTTGGTCGTTTGGTAGGGTCTCTCTCCTGGGAGGGCCCTGCTGCTGACAGTCCACCTCTCAGTGTTATACTTTCACACCTTTCTGTTGAAAGGTGATGAGTGGTCTTCTGTGGAGTGCCGAACAGTGGTGTGGTATCACTAAATCGCCTGTCACACGCAGCAATAATGAAGTGTCCTCACAGCTGTAAGGTTAAGACTTGAGGTTTTGCAGATTTATTATCTTTTTCTCAATGCTAGCACAGCGACTGCCCAAAAGAACAGGGCATTAACGACCACCACAACATGAGGGGCATTGTGAAGCTAACCGACTAAAATACACAGCACATATTCTCACCGTCTGACTTGTAATTAGGTTGTGGGTGTGTTGTTGCTATCTCCTGCTATTTAATGACCGAGCCATTCATTATCAAGCAAAGGTGAGGGACCATGGGTCACGCAGAGTAGAAAAGATTCCATCCCCATATCTCCCAAGATTGATCGCTGGTGTTGATTGCTGGTGTGTAATAAGCAGATGCAGCATCATGATGTCAGTTCAATTGATTGCATCATTTTCAAATGAAAGGAGAGATAGCAACAACCATGATGGCGGCCACTGATGTGTCATGTTTCATTGCTCTGATTGGTTAGAGGTCTATCCAAATGCTTCCAGGGGTATTTTGGTCTGAGCCTGTTGATAATGCCCCTTGGAAATCGAGAGGTTACTAATGCGCATTTACGAATTGGTCTGGCGAACTTGGCATACTATAAAAGGAGCAAGGTCAAGGATTTGGCTGAATTAGTCCTCCACAGTCTAAACAAACAGCAGGTAGCGGTTGGTGGAATTGATTCATTTGGGAATGTTTAAACTAATAATCTTACACGTTGCACCTTTAAAACGAGAGCCAGCCCTCAACACCCATTGTATGACTTTGAATTGCATGACTCGCTCTCTGGGTTTAAACAAATGCTATGACATGCATCATCTCTGATTGGCTGATGTGGGTACCTAATCACCTTACTTTGCTTTGATGCGTCATAAATGTAGCAGACGCTTTTGTCCAAAGTGACTTACAATCAGTACATTTGTGGGGTTCGACATGTGGACAGTTGGAGGAGGGGGATCAAGGAGATCGAACCGCCAACCCTACGGTTCGTGGACGACCCGCTCTGTCCACCCGCTCTACCCACTGAGCTTCCCCCGCTCCTCCAAATATTGGAACTGACTAAGAATGGTTCTCTCTTAGATTAGATTCAATTTTAGTAATTCCCAGTATTTTCGAGATATGGGAACGAAATTTGTTCTCTGCATTTGACCCATCCTATGGTACATAGGAGCAGTGGGCTGCTATGTTCAGCGGCCAGGGGAGCAAGTTGGGGTTCAGTGTCTTGCTCAAGGACACTCCGACATGCGGACAGTTTGGAGGAGGGGAATCGAGAGGATCGTACCGCCGACCCTACGGTTGGTGGACGACCCCGCTCTGTCCACCCACTCTAACCACTGAGCCACCGTCGCCCATTACAAGTGTGATGTGTCACTTGTGCATCTCACACACACACACACACACACACACACACACACACACACACACACGGCACCAACCCCCCCTGGTTCCCCCTCTTCCTTCCCTCCAGGCTCCGCGAGGCCCTGGCGGCCAACCAGCCCGAGGTGCAGGAGGTGCTGGGGCTGTTCCGCGCCGTGCTCCTGGAGGAGGTGGATCGCGCCCGCGAGGAGGAGGAGACGCGGCGTCTCACCCGCCAGTGGAACAACAGGCGCTCCGTCAGCATGTCGCTGGTGAACTTTCGCTCGCGCATCAAGATCAACCCCTTCGGCAGCACCGTGGGCCTCACCACCTCCGCCTCCATGGACGCCGGCGGTGGCGGCGACCTCAAGACGGTGTCCCAGGACGTGGAGCGGGGCTCCGAGGCCGGGGACGGGCGGGGCCAGAGGGGGTGGAGGCTGCCTGACTACTGATGCCTGGGGAGTCGCCCCCCCGGACCCTGGAATAGCACCCCCACCCAAACCGCGACCCCATCCCCACCCGGCGTGCCCATGAGACGGACGTGATGGCGCATCCCACTGTCAGGGTGGCTCATATTACCCCCCCCCCCCACACACCAGATATACTTGTCCTTTTTTTGCAACCGACGAAGAAGTCCAAGCAATTACAACCTGCCTCTTTGAAAGCGCAGTTGTAAGTCACACCTTTTATAAAGTGCACTACAAGGGAGGATTTGAAGTGTTTTACAAACTGACCTGTCAATGCAAGCCTCGTGTCCACCCTTGTTTGTTTTGTCGGCTACGAT
This sequence comes from Phycis blennoides, assembly GCA_900302315.1. NCBI lineage: Eukaryota > Metazoa > Chordata > Actinopteri > Gadiformes > Phycidae > Phycis > Phycis blennoides. The sequence goes on along the minus strand of OMKI01017644.1, from coordinate 15,961 downwards.
TGGATACACTATTTTTGATATGGTTAATCTCGTCATAGCATTGATATAAATGTGATTTATACAAAAGCATGTCATTTTGACTTAAAAAAAAACCCCAAAACAACAACAGCAAAAACACAATGATTGTGTAAGTAATGAATCCTCTTTGATATGTTTTAACTGATTTATAGTGAAATACAGCAAGCCATTAACACGCTAATCTCTACTCCCGTTTTTTTACGCCTGAGACACCAGGGCGCGTCCTCTCGAGCCGTCCGCAAGGCTCTCTGAACAACCGCTCATCATCCGGGGCCATGGAGCAATCCGCCGCTGCAAGGACACATGCTTTCGTTTGCCATGCTTAGGTTTGTTTTCCAGTCGCAAATGGAAGACTCACAGAAAAGAGGAAGGGGGCTCTGGAATGTCTGTGGAATGATCCGACGTCAACAGTATTATAGGGGATCTTTCGGCAGTTTATTTCTATGTCTCGTCTCTTAACTCGGTAAGCCACATGTTTCAATACAATATCCAACAGATACACACCCATCTAAAATAAAACCGGACACTTGGTTTAACGTTGGAGGATGAGTTGTTTTTTTTTTTTTTTTTGCTTTGTGGTCGTTCAGGCCTAAAATCAACCTCAAAACGAGGAAAAAATTCAACCTCAAAACGAGGAGAAAATTCAACCTCAAAACGAGGAAAAAAATTCAACCTCAAAACGAGGAGAAAATTCAACCTCAAAACGAGGAAAAAATTCAACCTCAAAACGAGGAAAAAAATTCAACCTCAAAAGGAGGAGTAGCCCGGGGACAGCGACCACCGGTGACTTCTAAACGGTACGACACAAGACAATGTTGTGTGATCACTAAACGATGCAGAGAGATCCTCCACCATTTTTAGATGGACGCTGCTTCATAAGACATTTATCTAAACTGTAAAAAAAAAAAAACAACCAAAAAAAAACAAACAAACTGAAAATGACATTTAAAACGTTAAATCAGATCGCAAATCAACATGTGCATACGGAAGCCAATTAAGAAAAAGGGGTCAGATCAACCGCAGGAGTAACCATGCGTTCACACAGCGATCTTTTTAGAAGGGGAGCCCACTGACGTCCCGTGCGTTACCAACGGGTGACCTGCCGGGTTCTCAGTGAAGACGGCCGGCTCCGGTCGCACGGTGCGCCGAGTCGCGTGTCCTTCACCGGCGCAGCGAAAAACACCTCTGGCCACCACGCCGGGGAGCCGGTGGCGGGACAGCGGCGAGGCGCCCCAGGGTGGCTGTCTGGACGCATACTCTCCTTCGGCTGCCATGACAACCCCTTTAGTACTAATTGTCCGGGAGACGTGGGCGGGCGGGAGCCCACTCCGTCTCCTGAGCTCTATAGAGAAGAGGGAGGGGAGGGGAGGGGAGGGAGGGGGGGTCCACCAGGCAGGAGTACATCTTGGATGTTTACACCTTCACAGGGTCGAGTTGAGGAATTCAAGTAGCTCCGCCCGATTCTTCTCCTCCTGGTGCACAGAGGAAACAGACAGAGGAGGCGTGAGGAACGCAGCGGAGACCGAAGCCTTCAGCGTGGCGACGTGCCGCCAGGGCTCGTGGGCGCTGGCCTACCTGTTTGTCTTTCTTCGACTTCTTCACCTTCATCTTGATCTTCTTCCCTGAGATCATGCTGTACTTGCCCTTCTTCCGCTCCTTTAAGAACTTCAATGAATTGAATGAAAAAGAGGTGATTAACTGAATGCGGGCGCATGCAGTGCAATGACTGTACTTAAAACAATGGGATGCCACTGATGTACTTGAATGAACAACAATCGGGCCTACCATCACGATGCACCAATGCAGCAAATTAAACGGGGACTAAACAATAACGGTAAAAAGCAGATGGTGATGAATGTGTTATTAATGACTACATGACTGTGGACCACCTTGGAGATCTTCACAGGGCCAGAGCTCTCCTCCTTTTCTTTAGCCTTCTTGTCCTTTTTCCGCTTATGCTTTTTCTCCTTCTTCACTTTCTGGGGACACAAAAAACAAAAGGAGAATCAAGTAAAACCTTTTCAGGGTCATCAACTTGGTTGACACATCACTCTGGATGGAGAAAATGTACCTTTTTGCTTTTGTCCTTTTTCCTTTTCTTGGACTGCTTTCTGGATTTACTTCGGGAATCTGACCAAAAAAAACCACAATAACAACACAACTTAAGAAAACCACAGCAATAAGACAAAAGCCCTTTTAAAAACAAATTTCAAATGTCAATACTTTTAAAAGGAGACATTCAAATGTGTTTAAATAACCCTAACAAATGTCTAGACACATTTACCCTTTTAAACAATCACCTTGAGTGAAGATTTCAGATTTAAAAAAAACCCCCATCTCAATATACTGTATATCCAAACAATCCAATGTCAATCCAAACAAGGGTTGACATTTCTGAACAGTGGAACAGGGGCGGCAGTAGCTCAGCGGGTCATCCACCAACCGGAGGGTTGGCGGTTCGACCCCCACCTCCAACTGTCCACATGTGGAACCTCACAAATGTGTGACAAATGTACTGATTGTAAGTGTCTTTGGACACAAGCGTCTGCTCAATGCCCTGAATGTAAACCTGGTGGACAGCCCTGTGGTGAAGCAGACTCACCGCTGCTGCTGCTGCTGCTGCTGGAGCTGCTGCGACTGCCGCTGGACGAGCAGGAAGACGATGAAGAGGACGAGGAAGACGAAGACATCGACGATGACGAGCTGGAGGAGGAAGAGGAGGACCGGCTGCGGCTTCGTTTCCGCTTCCTTTTCTCTGTGCCTGAGCAGGAAAACCAACAAATACAATGACATAAATATAACTCGCCTCATTTATGAGTAGCTTTTCTACTACCGACTATAAGCCCTACGGGCTGATGACAATGATCAAGTGTGTCCATCTAGCTGTTGTTAAGTGTTATATAATAAATCAATAAATGACAAGTGACATTGTGAAGAACTGGAAAATCAAACGACTACCAAAATCGGTACCAGCACATTGCTCTCACTTATGACTTCTAAAGATAGATATTTCATTAATACACTCTGCTGCAAGTATACGTAAACATTATAAACATTTATCTGCAGCAATGTTAGCCATGTATGCAAGTAGCGTATATATAAATATAGTTGTATATCAGTATTTAATTATAACATTTGGGATTTAACAGTTTTTTTTATTTGGATTATTTTCCCAGTTGGACTGCTTTTGTGAGTGCTATGTGCCTGACATGGTCAATATTGAGCCATTGCATATCAGCATGGAAAGACACATACGCCGGGAGGCACAACTTCACTTGCCTGTGCTTCTTGATCTCCTTCTTTCATTCGTTCTTGAACTCGACTCACTTCTTACTTTGGACTCCATCTTTGTTGACTGAATACACCGAAAAAAATATATCAAGTACCTCGAAATGTGACCCGTGTGTGAGGTCTCGACGCTTATGACCGTAGCTCGCTTAGGATATGTGGTGGATTTTGAAAGTGCATTCGTTATGCTAGTTGGCTAGTGGTTGACAATATTTGGGAGGGTTGCGGTAATCTTAAAAGTATACAATCCACGGATATGGAATATTGTTAGCGTATAACGCCGTACTTAATAACATGCAAAGGTCAAGAGAGCGTTCCAAAAACTGTTAATTGTCAGTATTTGTCTTTGCAATGTAGTGGAATAACAGCTAAGCCCCTATGCAAGCGTTAGCTAGCCAGCAAGCTATGCAATTAAACCACATTTAAGTTTAATTTATGGAAGTTGACGAGCGAACATCTTGCTACTCACCATAGCTTCGAGTGAATGCCACTCAACAATGTAAACATACGTTTGTATAGAAAACTACAAACAAAGTCTTTTATAAAATAAACCCAAATTGAATAAGCTAACTTGTCCCGTTGGGGGACATTTTATATCCCATAATGCAATATGGTTTGTTGCTTTCAGAAACAGAATACAACCGCTAGCGCCTCAAGCGGCTGCGCTTTAAAACTCTTTAAATGGATTTGGTTTTGGTCGCTCACGGAGGTCGGCCCCAAAGCATAAAAGACGATACTTAAAAAAAACCAATTTGAATACATTACATTACATACATGTAATTACGTTACATTTTCTACATCCACTATATGAGAAGAACAACCTTGCTGTCCAATCTCTCCTGTGACACAAAGTGCTTTTTAACTCTAGGTGGAGGCCTATAGTGTTTTACCTCTGTTGTACAACCTAAGTGTCACAAGACACCGGAATTAGGTGTAACCAGCTCTTTTCGTTTTACATTTAAGGTAGATGAATGTGTATATTCGGCCATGCATTGATAATCCCATCCACTTAACATTTATTTTAATAACCATTTTATTTATCTCAAGCAAGCAAATGCACACCAGTATTGTATAAAAACAAATTTAATGTGACAGAATTAGTATCTATACAAGATTGAGCACTCTTTGCATAAAAATAAGTACATAAAAAAATAAACAATATGCATTGCTGTTTTGCTGCACATCGTACGTGGATTGTTTGTTAATTGAATAACTAATCAATTCTATTCATAGTCAGTTTAAACTGGCCCTGCCTTTTGAAGGTTGATGCTCCACTCATAAACTGCACTACTCAATAGTCGCATAACAAAACATGAAGGCACTTCTTTGACAGGTCTTCATGCAAACTGACCGTGTCCATTTCACAATAAAACCTATAACCTGTACACAGTCTAAAATATCAAAGCAATGGACTACATAAGACAATAAACATGACACCTTTGTTTTTGCCCACCAAAATGCATGGCTTTACACACAATTCACCAAAGACTTAAGCAATGGTGCAGCTCACAAGCAGGTTAGCGGGAGATGCATGGCAACAATAGACATTGACATAGCCACATGGAGGTTTATTTACTCGCGAAAATTATGATTTAGTTACTATCACTACCCAGCTCAGACCCAGGGTGGTTGAGTTGTGGTCTCCAATCAGTAGGAGTGGGCTCCAGTGAAGCAGCCTGCAATTACAGGCCTAAGCTTGCCTTTTGATTTTCACGTACAAAAAAACAGTAGGCACGAGGCAGATCTGCACATTTGTCAGTTTTGTGGCATAACAAACAATGTATAAAAGAGTAAAGAAAACCATACTAATCACATAAAACATGCTTTTACACTTTTGATGATAATACTACGTAATACGTGAATGTGCTCATTGTAGTGAGTGCCCATTCATGTGTTGCCAACGCCCTTCTTCTCGGGATCCAACTGGAAGCTACAAAGCAGACGTCTACGCCTCTGCCTTGTTCTTGTAATGCTCCGCGGTCAGGCTCTCCTCGCGCTCCTCCTCCTCCTCCGGTACCTGGAATACATGCGTTGATTAGCGTTTCTTGTAGCGCAGCATTTTTACCTGATCCCGGGCGTGACTTCATTTTCAATAACGGGACACCTCTGCCTTTTAACAGTTCCGAAGTTTCGATTGTGCTACAAATTAAAAATAACAGACGAATACAAAGTATCGACCAGATGTTTCCTTGATACTTGACAATGCAAATAAATATGCTTGAAGCACCGCAGAATAATTTTGTGATTTCAGCTGATGAAGTTGATAAAATTAATTAATTCATTAATAGATTCATAAACTTTTTGATGGTAAGGTTCGTATAAGCAGAAAAAAACCCTGACAGGCTGTCCCATTTTAGGAAAAAATACATTGGCGCTATATATAAATATATATATAAAGGAGTCAAATATTTCCTTTAAATTTTACCTCCCAGTAAAGTGAGTCATCAAAGCAGTTCTGGTCCGGTGGTTGGGCCAACCATGGTAGTTTCATGATGAAACCTAACATAAAATGGAAACGGAAAAGAAAATCATTTTCACACCTTGCCACACACATTTCTATTACATTAGATGCAACAATTCAAACTCTACCAATAGCAAAGTCCAGACCTTCAATGATTGATTTTTATAATGTTGTTTATGTGTCTCCATAAGACATCCTGTAGTTTGCTGTAGTCCTGTAGTGTGTCATGGCGGTGTTAAATGTGTACACACCTGTAATGACACCCCCGACCAAAGCAAATCCAAGTGATGAGGCCAGAGCAGCTGCTTGCATGGCGGCACTACCACTAAAAAACAGACAAGAAACAAAAAACAAACAAAATCAAACAAAATCCAAACAAAATATTCAGAAATTCTAAACGTCAATTTAAACCAGCACCTCTTCCCATTAGCAGCCTCTAGTGGTTGGAATGGCAGCTGCAGCTATAGTAACATTTTCGGATGGCAGCTATACTGTTTTATACTGCGCATGGTTGTGGGAATAAAACGGTGAATAGCAAACAAATCCATCTATTGATTGACTATTCTTGAGAAAGTGTCTAGTGGAAGAAAAGCTGGCTGATGCAGAGTGACACGATAAGAACGTGTGCTCACGACGGCCTATACTGCGTTTCCATGCAAGTCCGTTCGACGCATTGGAAAGGCATGCATGTGAGCGGGTGTGGCCAGTGATTTAGCCGTCACAGGCCTGCAAACGTACTCCTTTTTCCCCAGGGCCACCGCCACGATGCCAGCCAGGCCTCCCAGGATTCCGGGCATGCCATGCAGGTTGTGGACGCCGCACGTGTCCTGGATGCCCAGGTTGGAGGCCAGGATGGGCTACAAACAAGGAGAACAGAAAAAAAAAAAAGTAAATACAAATGGCGTTCCACCATAACGTTCATAGGTCTTACGTTGTTGAACGGCTGAGCTTCACAGGTTCACTCACAGACAGGTACTTGAAGCCGAGGGTGGAGATGATTCCCGCCACAAATCCGATCAACATGGCCCCGAAGGGTCCGACGCTCATGTCGGCGCAGGTTCCCACGGCAACACCGCCAGCCAGGGTCGCGTTTTGAATGTGGACCTAAAGTGGCGCAGCAGTGCGTAGCGCATACACAGAGAGTAGTGAGACGACAACGCCCCGCGTGTTTCGATGGTGCATCACGTTGTGTCGCATCGGGAGTTGGCGGGATTACTGTAGGTACTGTAGACCTACGGGTGTCTGACTCTCACACACACACACACACACACACACACACACACACACACACACACACACACACACACACACACACACACCACGTCTGCCTCTCATCGGGAAGCGTTTTCGAGACAGAGAACTCGCCCCTACGTTGCTCATGCATGCAGCTCCTAATCCCTAACGTCCTCATCGGGGGCTCTGCTGCTCACCATGTCCAGTTTCCCCTTGTGCTCCACCAGGCTGGACATGGCGTAGGCGGAGACCACGCAGGCCGCCAGCGAGAGGTAGGTGTTGATGACCGCCGTCAGCTGAGTGTAGCCGGGCTCGGCGATGGCGGAGTTGAAGCTCGGCCAGAACATCCAGAGGAAGACGGTCCCTGGCGGAAGAAGGAATGTCAACGGGCCGGAGTCACAACGTCTACCGCTCCGCGACCCGGAGAGATAGATTCGAAGACAGCGGGAGATAATCATACAGTGTATTTTTAGGGTGAGAAGGTATAGGTCTTGTATAGTAGAGGCTACAAGATCCTATATGGTATTTCTATTTATATATTACTATTATTATTATTATTATTAGTAGTAGTAGTAATTATTTATTCTCATAATGATTGATTAGTATTATTAGTATGAATATAAGTATTATTCGTATTGTTACTGGTATTATTATTTTTGCGTTTTGCTCTTTTTTCTTTTTTCTTTTTTAATAAATTCATATTCATTTGAGGGAAGACTACGAATGCAATGCACTGGCGTCGTCATGGGAAGTCATGTCGTGACGACAATTAAGTTGTCTGTCTTTACTGTGGCCGCAGTTAGTCGTAACCAGACGCCCGACGTGCCGTCCAGAACAGAGCGGTCCCTTACCGATCATGGCAAAGAGATCCGAGTGATAGACGGAGCCGTCGTTCTCGTGTCCGTTCTTGAGCCCGGGCCGGTAAAGAACCCGAGCGACCGCCAGGCCGAAGTAGGCTCCGAAGGCGTGGATGATCATAGAGGCCCCCACGTCGTTCGCCTGACGAAGAGGAAGAAGTAGAGTGAAGCAATCCCACCACGTCGACACCACCGCGACGCGCACACTTCAGGTTCAGCGAACGCTCGTCGGTGTTTATCGGCTACTTTACCTCAAACACGGTAGCCACCAGGTGTTCGTTGATGGAGAAGACCCCGATCTCCACCACCGTCATGATGAGTAGCTGGACCAGGCTCGTCTTCCCCAGGACGGCTCCGAACGAGATCAGCACGGTGGCCGTGCTGAAGTCTGCGTTGATTATTCTTTCATTGGGGGAAGGAAAAAAAATACACATGAGGTGAATTGCAAAGAAAAAGGGAGTCTGCAATAATAAAAACAACCTCAACACTGTTCTGGGTATATGTACTGTACCCAGTATATATACTGTATATATATATTATCTTGGTGATCATCATACAAAATCAAATAAAGCCCCTTGAATCTGTTGAAAAAGTGCTATTTAAATGTAATTAATTATTATAAATATCAGTTAGGACTTTCTGCTGGTAAGGCAAATGACACACAGCAACGCACATGACTTTCCCACTAGCTAGTGTATTAAGCTAATTTGTTCCAATCATTGCATTGGATTGGGGGATGGACACCGAAGAACACAGAAGACTACACAACAACATCTGTGCCATGCAAACTCTGCTCTGGATCCTATGGTGGAACATTGTGTAATTAACTGTAGTTAACTTAAATTCGGTCCATGTAATCTTGGTCAGCATCCTGTGAGTTGCCATCGTCTTAGCAAGATATTGCTGCATAACATACGTATAAAATATTGCAGTCGTCTTGAAAGTAAAGGCTTTCACGTTGAGTACATGCTGACTGGCCAGACCAAGACCATGACTAAGACCATGTTAATGCTGGGGTCAGTGGTTGTAATCGAGGGGCCATAAGACCATGTTAATGCTGGGGTCAGTTGTTGTATCCGAGGGGCCATAAGACCATGTTAAAACTGGGGTCAGTGGTTGTGATCGAGGGGCCATAAGACCATGTTAATGCTGGGGTCAGTGGTTCTAATTGAGGGGCCATAAGACCATGTTAATGCTGGGGTCAGTTGTTGTGATCGAGGGGCCATAAGACCATGTTAATGCTGGGGTCAGTGGTTCTAATTGAGGGGCCATAAGACCATGTTAATGCTGGGGTCAGTGGTTGTAATCGAGGGGCCATAAGACCATGTTAATGCTGGGGTCAGTGGTTCTAATCGAGGGGCCATCAGACCATTTTCAGTACTGTCCAACGTCGGTGGTTCTTTAGCCTGCGCCAAACAACAAGATCATCTCCACGACAACCCACGTCAACAACAAGACATACTTGAAGATGTCGATCTTGATCTTCCCGTCCGTCAGGTGCCAGAACCCTTGTGTCAGCAGACCCCACTGCAGGCCGAAGGCGGCCAGCAGCAGGTTCCCACCGACGCTGCTAAAGCCGTATCTCTTCAGGAAGGTCATGAGGAAGCCAAAGCCGATGAAGATCATCACATGGACATCCTGGAACACTGGCGACGCACACAAGGTGAGAGGGCGTCAGTTTCACAGTCCCTTTCCCTTTCCAGTCGCCGCCCGATCGCTCTCCTGCATTTACTCCGTGGCCTCGACTCAATGGAGACGTTGCATACCGACATCACAGGGATCACCGACACACCACTGTGATGGAGCACAGCGTTTGAGCGGGATGCTGCGGCTGCCCGCAGCGTAGACGCCATCGCGGGTCAAAGGCCAGGATCTTTGACTTTGCGGTTGAAAAGCTTCGTTATTGGACCGCGGCGTAGTCAGTAATTCCCGGAGACTAGAACCGTGTTGTAAATAATGTCATCAACATCAACACTTATTAAAACTCCCAAAAGCGAGTGGAGTGCTCAATCCCATTTTGCCCCCCCCCCCCCCCCCCCCCCCCC
>OMKI01017627.1:4102-18612 GCA_900302315.1 Phycis blennoides | reverse complement strand
CGGGTGACGGCGGCGGCGGCGGCGGCGGCCGGTCGGAACGCGGGGAGCAATAAGCGCTGAGGGAGGGCAGCCAGAGGCCTCCGGGCGCCACCTTTACCCCCGGGGCGCCACCTTTACCCCCGGAGCGCCACCTTTACCCCCGGGGCGCCACCTTTACCCCCGGAGCGCCACCTTTACCCCCGGGGCGCCACCTTTACCCCCGGAGCGCCACCTTTACCCCCGGAGCGCCACCTTTACCCCCGGAGCGCCACCTTTACCTCCGGGCGCCACCTTTACCCCCGGGGCGCCACCGGCGGGGGGGGGGGGGGGGGGGCACTGGGGGGGGGGGGGGGGCACATGTTTGTATTTTTTCTAAGACGGCGAAGCTGTTTTGTGGACACACTGGACAGCAACAGGCCACGTCCTTGATGCGTTTCTGCGAGCGCGCGGCCCAGTGAGGTAACTCTGCTGAGGCTGAGTGGGAACCATTGGACTGGTTCTCCGACCCCGAGAGGAAACTTGATCACAGCTTAAACTGCCTTTTTTTAGCGTGAGATTGTTCATGCAGGACCGTGTGTGTGTGGTTGTGGATTTCTGTGCTAAATGTTGCTCATCGCTAACCGTGAGCTCATTCAGGGAATACAAAGTGGGGTCTCCTCTCTATGCGCCTCCACTTTTGTTCAGAGGTCTGCGCTTTTCTTGTACCTTCATGATTCCTTCATGATTTCTTCTTCTGAACTTTAAGCTATTATGTAATTTATTAATAATTATGTTACGTTTCATGGAATGTGTGAACTGTCGTGTTATCTTGGTCCGGTTAAACATCCATCATTCGCAGGTGAACTGTTTGTTCTCTGTCCGTTCATTTCCCCGGCGAGCTGGCGTCACCTTTATCACGCGTAACGTTGCTGCCCTCTGCTGGCCACTCCTGACGACGCCCCTCACCCTCTGGGCCAGCGGGCTTGCATTAAGACTTACGTTGTTACGGACATTTGAACATATCCCCTCAAAAACATATCCTTTTTGAGGGGAGCTGTTATCCGTCTGACCATTTTAAAGAACAACGTTGCCTTTGGTGAGGACAGTGTTCAGGCAGTCAGTGCGTCGCTGCTGTGCGCCGTGTGACCACCAGGGGTCGCCGCACTGAGGCTGTTTCCTCAGGCGTCCCTTTGTGGCGTCATCTTACGCCCCCCTGTTACATCGTTTTCTGAATTCATCTTCAGAACACTCGGGCTGTCTTCAGAACATGAAGTCGACCGGAGGCCTCAGCTGCTCTTCATCTTCAAACAGACGGTCCTGTAAAGTGTGGATTTAGTTTCTTTATGACCAAATGTGTTCTGCGTTTGTTTGTCTGTCGGGTTTGTTCTTCTGTCAAACACGACATCTGTAACAATCACTATTTGAAAAACCAACTAACTATTTAAGTTAGATTTGCCCCCCCCCCCCAAAAAAAAAAGAAAATCGATATTTTACCACATTCATTTCTATTTTATTGAAAAGCATACTACGTATAAAAATAGGCTATTTTGACAAAATATCGTTTGACTTATTTTCAAATTGTTGGTAATGAAATAAAAAAATACACACATTAATAACGCTGTGTGTGCGTGTGTGTTAGGGCGTAGTGTGTGTGGGTGTGTTCGTGAGTGCCGTCTATGTAGTGTGTGTGTTGTGTGTGTTACCAAACCCAGGAGACCGTCAGCCAATCAGGACGCACTAAACGGATCCGCTAAGGCCTCGTGCTGGTTGTGACGTAGTCACCCTCGCGTCACGAAACACACCGAAGCGCGCACCCGGGACGTCTGCTGAACGTCAACTCTGCGTGCGCGCCCCACGACTAGCACCAGCCCCAGTGCGCCCTCCACAGTCTGTCAGTAGGTCCAACGGAAGATAGCGGATCGGTTCGGAGGAGTCCTGCAGACACCAGACGGGCTCCCTCCGCCGACAAACTAGTTATTCTCCTTTATTAAGAAGCGACGTTTCCGGCGGTGGTTTGGAAGAACCGTTGCTTCACCGTTGAGTCTCTCCGGACCCGGAGCCACGATGCTCGGGTTAGCGGACTAGCGCTGTCGGTGCTGCTCCGGGGAACCGGACCGTGGTCCACTTTCTCCTGACCCCAGAAGTGATTCAAGATGACCAAAAGCAGCCGGATCAGAGAGCTGCTGCTTTACCTCCAGGATCCGCAACACGTCGCACGCTTCCAGGAGATGTGCGGGGTCCACGGCTCGTTCCCCCGGAGCCCCGGGGAGCTGAGCCCGATCCGGACCACCAACCCCGGCTCCATTCCCGGGAGAAGCGAGGAGGACCCCGCCGTGAGTGCAAGCGGGGAAGGGGAGAAGCCGACACCACGGACCCGGCAGAGGACTGGTGCCACGACCACCACAACTACCACAACCGGAGAGGATCAGAACCCGTCCACCAACGGGACGCTTCTCCCCACCAACGCCGCCGGCGAGAGCGGCTTCACGGTGCCACCGGGGCGCCCCGGCGGCACCGTGAAGCCGCTCCGCAAGAACTCCCTGACCGGCGAGGGGGGCCACGAGTTCCGGATCGAGAACCGCCTCCTGTACTACCTGTTCACGCTCGGAACCGAGCTGGGCAACGAGTCCTTCTACATCACCTTCTTCCCGTTCCTCATCTGGAACGTGGACGCGTTCGTGGGCCGGCGGCTGGTGATGGTGTGGGTGTGGGTCATGTACCTGGGCCAGTGCACGAAGGACGTCGTCGGGTGGTCGCGGCCCGCCTCCCCGCCCGTGGTGAAGGTGGAGATGTTCTACAACTCCGAGTACAGCATGCCCTCCACCCACGCCATGTCTGGCACCGCCATCCCCTTCTCCCTGTTCTTCCTGACCTACGGCCGCTGGGAGGTAGGCCTCACCCTTTGGGTTCTGCCGTGCACTTTGTGTTGTCGTTCCCGTGGGTGAAACGGGGAAGTGGAGTCCACCGCTTCCTGTTTTGGGGAGGGGGGCCGTGGCCGCGTTCCACCACAGCACACGAGTTGGGTCACCTCCGGGAGTGACATCTGTAGGGAGTTGCTCTCAGCTGTACAGGGGTGTGTGTGTGTGTGTGTGTGGGGGGGGGGGACAGACAAACAGAAGGTGCCAGGTCACAGACTGATAGGTCGGGTGTCAGGTTGACCTGAGCCCTATGACCCTGTGGTCCATGTCATCCATATTGTGGTGTTTACCGGGTGACTATAAGCGCTGAGAGATGAGAGAGATTAATTAAATAATAACAACATAAATTCCTTCGTCATCAGGTCACATCTGCAGGCCTACATCTGGTTGACATGTGTTTGACTGCACGTGTGCATGGCAGTGGACTCCTTTGTGAACCACTAGGCATGGTGAGGTGTGTCAATGTGCTGAGGAGTCAGAAAACGATGACTCTCATGAGCCTGAGGGCACCAGACGGGGGGAGAAGTTCCGGTAGCGGAGAGCTCACCGTGGTCTATGGAGTCCAGGCTAGGGTCTGGCTCACTGGGTCAAAGGTCAGGCAGAGGGGCCTCTTATGGCCGCCGAGAGGAGCCCAGTCACCCCCATGCTCTCCAATGTGTAATGACCATCACTAATACAACACGTGGACACATGGTGTCTCTTGCTGGGTTGGACCAACAGGTCCGGCTCAAAGGGTTGCAGGACATGTTGAAATAGGTTAAAACCAGGAGTGAGGTTAAAACCAATGAAAAACTCAAAAAGTGAACAGCAATGAAGCAATAAAACGATGAAGTGCAGAGGTGCCAAAGATAATGAACGGCCAGTTAAGTTGTAATTCTGCTGTTTCACAGAACACTGTTTATGGGTCAGCCAGCCGGGCTTCAAGTCGCAGGTTAGTGTGTTTTAAGCTGACACCAGAACTCTGACCCGAGCCGGCGCCTCCCTGGACTGTCGGGTTCTTGGGTTCCAGACCCGCGGAGTTGGCCCAGTGGTCCACTCCGCCTGGGACGGGTGGAGCCTGGAGGCTGTCTCAGTCATCACAGGAACTCCCAGGCGGTCCCTGCTTCAGCGTTCCTATTGGCTGAAGGGCCCCTTGCGTTCTGTCGCCATGGCAATGCTTTGTGAGACGGGTGAAGCCATCCAGGGTGTTTTTGTTTTTTTTACTGGTGATCAAAGTAACGAATGATAATTTGTTGTGGTAATTGTGAATGCTGAACGTTTGTTGTGACTTTTTGAAGAAGAACTGGTTCCCCATACAGCTAGTGTAGTTCCATAGCACAAGTCTGACTTGTGTTCCACTATGTTTCCCTTCCTGTTTGTTTTTCGACCAATCGCGTTGGGGGGGCTCAGGGGGGGGATATGACATATCAACAACACCTGTTCATATCAACACGTGGATACCTGCCACACGCCGGGCCGTCAGAGTCCGTCAGCCTCAGCTCAGTGGGCAGCCATGGAGCGACAGGGCGTCCATGTTGGGTCAGAGAGGAGCCACCAGCGGTGGCCCCGGGTGAACGCGAGCGGGCGGTGGAGTGGTGCTCACCGACATGAGCTCAGCTCAGCCCTGCTAGACTTTGGTCTGTGATGTCATCAACACAACGCAGGCCGGCGCCGCGCTGATTTGTAAACACCACGGCGAACTCGGGAGGCATTCGTGTTCACCCATCTTCAGTGTACCACGTCCATGTCGTCTGTAAAGGCGTGCGTGTGCGTGTGTGCGTGTGTGTCATGTGACTTGTGACTTGTGACTAGTGCGGGCATGTGTGTGTTTAAGTTGGAACCTTTGATGGAGCAGGATGTTAAAGTGTGTGGATGCTAGTTTAACACTGGCTAAGCTAAGATGACGTGGAGCGTTCCCCTTCAGCAGGTCGGGGGAGTCCCCGTCACAGACTGGTGGTTCACCGCCCACCGGGCCTCTTCCAAGCAGTGTCAACGGGGTTTGACAGTCGCGATGTTGAAGTGAAGAACTCTCGCTGAACTCTCGCTGCCCCGAGTCTCACGTCTTCTGAAAACGACACGTGAATTCCCCCCATGGGGGATCAATAAAGTCTCTTATCTGTCTTATCTTATAGAACGTAAGCAGTGGTTTACTGCCACACTCCTAAAGAGGGCCCTCAAAGCCCCTCTATAGATGTGGTATCTCCATGGAGGCCTTGGGTCCAAAGACCAGAAGAGTCACAGTCCCCTGACTCGCCCAGGCCAGTATAGATATGGTAAACCTTGCTTAATGTAGGTCACCTGGACGGCACATCGTGCTGAAACAATGGCAACCTCAATGCTGATCTCTTGGGTTGCGTCCGCCATTGCTGTAGTTCTGTTGGGTCCTTTTGTAGTTTTATGGATTGTTTTCTCTGTCGTTTTTTGTGGGGGTTTCCAGTGAGTATAAACCGTGCTTTTATGAGTTTAATTCCTGTCGTTTGGTTGTCTAATGTGATGTTTCTGTTGCAGTACCCCTTCTCGTTTGGTCTGGGCCTGGCCCTGGTCTGGACTGTCCTGGTCTGCGTCAGCAGACTCTACATGGGGATGCACTCTATCCTGGTAAGCCTCCACGTCTCCATCACCATCTCTCCATCATGTCTGGACCGCTACGCGCTACACTATCTCTCTAGACGTCTCGATGTGGTTCAGGCCTTTAGGTGAGTCACCCTGCAGACCTGATGTGGTTTCACAGGTGTGTATGTGTGTACTGGTTTGACCCACACACACCTCTCCACCCGATCACCGTTACACTAACACCAGCCCCAGTGCCCTCCCAGGAGAGGCTCAGGTGAGGCTGACGGTGGCTGGGGTGACATTTGACCCCTCGAAATCCGACCCCCCCCCCCTCAGAACTGGGTTGGCGCGGGTGCCGGTGTCCGTAACACCCTGGCGTCACCGTGGAAACACGACACCGAACCCTTTGTTGTTGTTGTTGCGTGGCGCTGCTCAGGGCGAGCCACAGCCGGCGCTAAACCGTGCGCTAACCCCTCTGTGAAGCTACGCTAGGCTAACTCCCCGTGCTGGAGGGCCCAGCGGCCCGCTTCACAGTTTCCTCCTCCCTCCACACACACACACTGGTACTTCAGCATCCGAGTCCGGTCCGCAGAGATCCACGTCCACGCTGGGACCCACGCGTGGGGTCCTACCTGGAGGGGAAGAGCCGCCCTGCTCTGGAGAGCAACGCCTCAAGTGGCTGATTGGTCGAGGAGAGGCGTAGCGTTTTGTTGAGTTTTCCGTCAGCCAGACATGATTAGAAACGAACGCACCTGAGGAGATGAGGACAGCGTGTGGGCTGGTTGAGGACAGCTGCTGCACAGTCCTTAGCCCCCTAGGACACAGCTCAATTAATAATACATGGAAATGTCACTCCGTTAATGACTCCCTCTCTAAAATGTGATTATTCATTTGATTTGTGGTGTTACACTACACGTTATTCTTTATTCACCACGGTCGCACTAATATTGACTTTATCCGATTTCAATTTTAGCTGTGGTGTAAACCCACCCAGCATGTTAGCCTCAGCAGGTGGTGCATTATGGGTAAGAATTCTTCGGAGTTGCTTCATGACTTCTGAAACATAACCTAACCTAAACCTAAAACCCTCTATATTCCTATTCCAAAGATATTTCCCACGTTATCCTGCTGTGAGTCGGTCCACCCCCCTCTTGCTATCACATTTGGTTCAGGTTCAGAGTTTTCATTTCATTTCTGAAGAAGCCCCCAGAACACGCAGCAGCCCGGGCACAAGCCCAGGCCTGTGAGCACAGCCCAGCTCCACAATACAAGGCTATGGGGTACCTTGTGATTCTGCTGCTGCCAGATGTTCCTCCTGATCTTCCCAGAACATGACAAACCCTGCAGCCCCCCAGATCTGCCAGGGCCTGCCAGGGCCCCCGGAGAAGCTCGTTGAACTGGGCCTGCAGCCCTCTAGAGCAACGGCTCCACACATCCGTGCCGCCGCCTTTAGGCAAGGCACACCTGTGTGTCTCGAAGCTGGGAACGCTGGGAAGCTAGCTGGGTGGGCTCCCTTACTTCTGTCACAGCAACGTCAGGGAGCGAGTGAAGGGAACAGTGAGGCTGTCCCTGGTGGACCCTGTTACCTTTAGTTCTACTGAGCGATGGCGTTTGTGTGACATGTTTCAGAATCGCTATCATTCCTTGACCTTCTGGCGCAGTCGTTGGCAGGTCTCAGATAGGTCGGGGACCACAGTCAGTGTGTTTATCCTACACTGTAGCCTGATACCACCGGCCCTGGCGCTCCGTTTCAGGGCCAGCGGTATCAGAGACACCTTATATGGTGTTCAGGACGGCCACAATCTCCGCTGTACCCTACACAACTCCACCCGACTCCACCCAACTCCACACAACTCCACGCAACTCCTCACAACTCCACACAACTCCACGCAACTCCACACAACTCCACGCAACTCCACCCAACTCCACACAACTTCACCCAACAGAGGAGGTGAAGCTATTGCTGGCTCATTTCCAACAGGTTACTCAACAAACTATATGTGACCAAAAAAAAACATGATTACAAATCAGAATCAAATCTAAAATCAAAAAAGTTCCATTGGGACTGAAAACCTTTTGGAAATGGTGTCCCCATAGTCGTGCCTTTAGGCTTGGAATTCCCTCCTCCTTCCTCTGACTATGTCCACACACCGAGATGTAACCTGTACAGCTACACACAGAGATGCTAAAGTTATTAATATTAACCATGCACCTCATGAAGAAATCATGGTCTGCTCCCAGTCTCACCCGCAGGTCGCCCTGCAGCACTGTAAGGGGGTCAAAGGTCAGACATGGAGTGACGGGTTTACATTCCGTTGGCGGTGTGAGAGTGAATTAGCCAGCGCTGTGCAAATACAGGCGGCCATGTTGTTTACCTTCAGGCGGCTAAGCAAACGCCTCGCCTCCCTCACGGTAGCCATCTTTGGACCTCACCAGACCCCTCAGAGATGACCCCTTCAGTCTGAGTGTGTGCAGAGGGATGGATATGAACGCTATTCCATTTCGACATCAGCATTCTAAAAGTGTCCTAAAGACTAATCTCTTCAGTAGGAATCTTAATGATTTACCTTGGCCAGGGGTCGGCCTGTAGGTGCTGCACAGTCTGATTTGAACCAGCTGATTTGAACCACGGGTCACGTGTCACACTAAAGGCCCGGGGACCGGTCAGGAGAACGCGGCTACCGTCGTCCCCTCAACAGTTTAATTATTCATTCGGACACTGGAGCTACCGCCCAGGCCAGACGCCCCCCCAAACGGCTGAATCCTCTCCTCCACGTCAGCAGAGCGACGTGTTGTGATTGGCTGCTCCTCAGACCAGCGTGTCCTCGCTGTCCCGAGCGGGCGTCCGCGTTTGGTGCCGGCGCCCGGTGGTCGGGGTGTCTGACGAGGTTCTGGGTTCGGGCCCACAGTGTACCCCTGGGCATCCCCCTCACCCCACCGGCCCCTTGACCTCCATGTGGTCCCACGCTTTGGAGTGAGGGCTCTGAGAAGGGACCAGAAGAGCTCCTAAAGGGGGAAGCTGTGCGATGTGAACCCCGTCACCTCCTTCCATCGGAGGAGCTCGGAGCTCCTCCCCTCTGGTTAGCACCCTCGGATGGCTTCCTGCGCTGCTGATAGCAGAGCTGTTCACACGGCTCTGTGTGGGTGTGGGTGTGGGTGGGTGTGGGTGTGGGTGTGGGGGGTGGGTGTGTGTCGTGTTGTGAAACAGCAGTGCATCTGGTTGCTTTGTGTGCGAGAGCTGAGGGGAGGATGGTTGTTCTGGTCTGCAAAGCCTTCTGGGTAATCGCTGTGCGGTGTGTGTGGCCGTCATCGCGCCAGTGAAACAATGTCCTCTTCCTGTGTTCAACAGGAAGGCTCCGGCACGTTAAGCTGCTTTCCTTACCGATAAAGTTTGGCGCGTTTTGAACGGCGTTACGTAAGTGCTTCCACTCGTGGTGGTTCTGCTTTGCGGCGCTTGCAGGCCCCGGCCCGTGTGGCCCGAGTCCAGAGTCGTGGACGTAGTGGAGGGAAAACAGCAGGTGACCTGGCTGCCCCAGGGGTTGTTGGGTCCATTCCCGGTTCCCTCCTGGCGGAGAACGGAGGAGCAGGGACCTTGTCTGCCTCGTTCTGGAACGTCTGACCACCGCCAGGAAAGTTCTCCTGGTCGGCCGCGTCTGTCTCCAGGGACCGCTGACCTTCTGGGTCTGTACCCGGGGCAGCAGAACCTGTGGCTCACAGTGAAAACATCACCAAGTCCACTTGCTCACATCGTGAACACAGAATCCACTCACAGTAAGACACGTATTCGTCATGACAACATGCAAACACACAATGTCCACGCCATGCCAGACATTAACACATCCGGCATTTCATAATGCAGGTTGTGTTATGAAATGCATCAAACCCAGTGAGGGCTCATGGACCAGTTTAACCAGTTCAACCAGTCCTTTCCATACTTCATTAATATAGATAAATAATAGAACAATCCCGTAGGTGACTGCACTCCCAGGGGACCCGAGAGAGGACCAGCTGAAGTAAAACAAAGTGTTCCTGAAACACATCTGTGGTCCCATCTGTTCCATACCAAGATCCTGGCTTAGTAATATTCTAACATACTGGTATTATGTATAGATAATACCCACCTGTGTTTTAGCACCACTGGGTTTGATGAGGCGGGGGTCTTGCTGTGAAACTCTTGGTGTTCAATGTCCAATCACAGCAGAGCGTGGCCGTTTGACGTCCAATCACAGCATAGTGTGCAGTCAATGACCAGTTCAGTTCAACAACAGACCCCGGTGTGGAGACTAGTTCACCCAGAGGTGTCCCCGTACGCTCACCTGTTGAACCACGGGTGATCCCCAGAAACCATTGCTTACGCTCATTAGTTTCAGTTCCTATGATACAATCGCTACATGTGAAAAACGTACGACATCCTACGGTATATCCTTGCCAGCCAGCTGGTCTGACGACGGAGTAGGCGTCTGCAGGAGGCTTAGCGTGACTCCAGGGACACGGAGTATCATCCAGTAGCCTGTAGTCCCGCCAGACAAAGGAACTCCATCGTAAAGCGCTCAAAGACTCCACCCTCCTCATCCCGGAGTCAGCAGCACCCGACAGGAAGCCCCGGGGGAGGAGGGGGAGGAGGGGGAGGAGGGGGGGAGGGGGGCAGGCTTGCTGCAGTTTCTCCATAAGCATTGCATGCATGGCGGGCTGATGTGTGTCTCAGAAGCTCTCACGTACATCTCCGCCTCCTCGTTCAGCAGACCCTTTGGATCTCCAGAGTCCTACAGCTAATCCAGATCCTCCTGGGGCACCAGGGAGGCTGCGGGCGTCTGGGATCGAACAGGGAATCATCGGCTGGGAAGAGGGAACACCCTTTGCACGTCTGTGCTCCTACAGAGGTCTCCCATTGTGACTTAGGGTCAACTTCAGGGTCCTTCAGAAGGCTAACAGGACGCTCTGGCAGCTCTGGCAGACCGCTTGTCATCTGATCTCTCATCTGTGGTGCGTTTTATTGACTCGTATAATGGTTTGTATTGACTTTAAGTGTTTTTATTGGGCAGTTTATGTGGCAATTTGTAAACATTGTTTTTAAAGGGACTATAAAATATGGTTAGGGCTCTTGTTACTATCGGGGGAGGCAACTCTCCCTCCTCGTGAGGCGAGGTAACTCCCCCTCCTCGTGAGGTGCGTGACTGAGGTTTATCCAGTGTGTGGAGGAAGAGGAGACTCCTCCAGGCTCTGGTGGAAGCGTGTGTTAATGAGTGGCCTGTTGCCCCCAGGGAGCTCCACCCACGCCTGCTGCCCTGACATGATAAATCAAAGTCACATTCAAGATAAGACACCACAATAAAGCACATGTGTGATTCTAACAGTTCCTTTAGTGGTTTGGCCGTGGCCTTGAAATGGACATTAAATGTGTGTATTGATAAATGTCTTAATCTTCAGGACCTCGTGTTCTTTCTCTGTGCACTTTCACCTTTTTCTGAAGGTCCAGGTGTGCTCCACATGGGTTGGAGGCTTTTCCCTCCGTCTGAATGATGTCTTCTTCGTCGTTTACTTTTCCAAAAAACGACGAGTTCACGTTTCCACATCTGTTCTCCTGAGAGCTGGAAGGCACCAGCTCCTCCTAAACGAGACCTGATGCCTTTTGAATCTGCCCGTCTGCATTTCCCGTCTTAACACACAACTTCCAACTTCCTCCTTCTTGGGAAATGAACCGATAAAAAGCTGTGTCAACAGCAGAAGTGGTGACTTTTGTTCTGTTCCTCTGGTGGCGGGGGGTTCACCCTGTGGCTCAGGGGAGATAAGGCCTTTATCAGTGATTCGCCTCCGGGAGGTGTGCAGGTCTCATGGTGATATCATTTCACTATTGAATAAAGTTCAAATGTGTGATTAGATAGTTTGTTCCCAGCTTCTGGCCCCGGCTCTCCGGGTTTGCTGCCTTCTTCCTGTGGTTGAGGATGGTGTGCGTTACTTCCACCTGCCCAACAATGGTGCCGTGGAGAAGGATCCTCCTGTAATAATACCCACCGCTAACATAACATTAGCTTGGAGACAGAACCGTTTGAGTCATGGCGTTCACCACGTAGCTAACACTCCTGTGCTAAAGAGGCAGGTCACAGTGACTCCCTGGCTCCCTCCCAGCACTTTTACTCCCATGTTATCACTAATTGTGCCCACAGATCCACATCACAAGTGCCATAGTGTAAAGACGTGAAACTTGATGCTCTGTGCAAGTTTAGCGCACGTTGCAATCTGATCAGTCATTGGCCTTCGGGGATGTAGGCGATAACCTTTTTGATAAAACGTGTTCCTCGGGGGGTCAAGTCTGTGTCCGCCATCTTTCGTTTCTCACGGTGTCAACCAACTGTAAATAAATAGTAGCTGTTGGCGTGTACTCAACCCTGCTCTGTATCAGGCAGCATGCTGTTGGCGTGTAAGCTAACCTGCTGTCCCGCTGTAGCAAGAAGCTAACCTGCTCTGTAGCTGTTAGCGTGGAGCTACCATGCTGTCGGCGTGTAAGCTAACCTGCTGTCCCGCTGTATCAAGAAGCTAATCTTCTTCGTGGCTATTAGCCTATGAGCTAACCCTCTGGGTCCTTGTTGCTCTGCCCCCGACAGGACGTGGTGGTGGGCTTCCTGTACAGCGTCCTCATCCTGCTGCTCTTCCTGCCGGTTCTGGACGCTGTGGACGACTTCAACCTGACGTACCGCTACGCGCCGCTCATCATCGTCTCGCTGCACCTGGGCCTGGGCCTCTTCTCCTTCACCCTGGACACCTGGAGCACGTCCCGGGGCGACACCGCCCAGATCCTGGGCACCGGCGCCGGGATGGCGCTGGCCTCCCACGTCAACCGCCACCTGGGCCTGCTCCCGGACCCCGGGCCCGACCAGCTGCCCTTCCCCGTCCGCGTGCTGAGCGCGGGCCTGCTGGGCCTGGTGCTGGTCCGGCTGGTGCTGGGGGTGCTGGTGCTGCTGGCCACGCGGGCCCTGATGAAGAAGGTCACCATCGCGGCGGTGTGCGGCCTGCTGGGGGTCTCATCGGCGGACGTGAGGGAGGCCCGGCAGCACATGGGGGTGGAGCTGCCCTACCGCTACATCGTGTACGGCACCGTGGGCTTCAACGTCCTCTTCCTGGTGCCGCTGCTCTTCAGCCACACACAGCTCTCCTGATGGGCTCGCCGGCCCCGGCCTCACTTCCTGGTTGGCCACTGGGAGGGGCGTGGCCAGCCACCGGGAGGGGCGTGGCCAGCCACAACGTGCTACTGCTGTTTTCAGATCACTCTGTGGCTGCCCTCTCCCTCCCGGGGTCTGGGGCAGCCCCGGGCCGGACCAGGGGCCGTGAGGCCGGGTGAAAGGTGAACTCGGGGTCCGAGCGGCACTCTGGTGCCTGGAGTTTAAAGCCAGCGTTTGTTACCACCAGCGCCTCCCTTTGGGAGGAGAGGGGGAGCCGAGTCCCCCTGCCCGCAGAACACCCTGCTAGCTCCTAAACATCCTCGTTTAAGTACTAACAGACTCATTCTGGAACCAGATCAGAAAACACTTCTCTCACTCTTCACAGTTTGGACCTGGCTAGAATCAGCACTGGATCAGCACATTTGGCGTGGACCTGCACATTGATTGACGCGTTTAAAGAAGAGTAACATGACCAAACCCACTGAACTAGTCTGTGGTCCTGGCTAGATTCTGGGCTCCAGTAAATGGCTGACTCTTCCTTTCTCAAACAAACAAAAGCCTGTTGAAGACACACAGCCTCCGTTAAAGATGGAGGACAGGGCTATTCATAGCTCTCTGCTCCAGCACCATAAATATTTCACAGTAGTCATCACCTTGGAGTTCAGAACGCTTTAAGTGTGCTCAAAGTCCTCAGAAGTTTCCAGACATTCTTCTCTCTCTGCATTTCAAGTGCTGTGTGGCGCTGAGGGCTCCCGTGCTTCAGTGTGTCCTTCTCATCCAGGAGGAGTCTGGCAGGCCTTGGTTCTGAGACGGAGACGGGGAGCACATCAAGAGACAGCGGAGAGACCGGCTGAACCCCGCGGAACTGCAGCACGACGGGAGCCGTCGGCTCCGTGTCCGTCTTGTATCGTATTTGTTTTTCATCCTCTGCTTTGATCCGGTGCTGACGTCTAGTTCCCCGGTTGAGTTTGTTTAGTGGAAACCATAGGAGGCCGGTTCCTGAACTTTGACCTTTGACCCGGTGTCACCCCGGCGGCACGTTGACCTCCGTGTAAGTACTACACTGAACATTTGACCCAGGTTCAGGACGTCCACAGAGCGTCTGGTTCTTCCTGGTCTTCAGACTCGAGGAGGGCCGTCCTCCCTGCATCTGCTCTGCTGGACGTCTCCTGTGATTGGTTCCCCTGTGATTGGTTCCCCTGTGATTGGTTCTCCTGTGATTGGTTCCCCTGTGATTGGTTCCTCCTGTGGTTTGATGGGCGAGGTGGGCGCCTTGATGATGAGGCACATATGATCTGGAATCTTGTTTCCCGACTGTCTTTTCTTCTGAAGGGCGGTGCTGGTGGGGGGTGTTTGGCTCCACTGTTACCACGGCAGCACTGACTTCCTGTTTGCTAAGGAGGAGAGCCTGACCCCCACCCCTCCCCCCCGGCCCGCACGCTTCCACTTCCTTCTGGACAGAGAGGAGACGCCGGGAACATGAATAAAAGAAATACGGGTGAAGGAACCAAGTCAACATCTTGCGACGCCAGCACCTTACTCTGCACTGACTGTGATGTCACTAACGCACCTGTTAGGCCTTTGTTGTTCTAACCACTGCATTCCTTGTGTGTGTTTGTTTGTTGGTCCGATGTGTCGGGGACTGAGCGCCTCGGGTTCAAGATCACCTGAGTCCACTCATGTTGGAGTGTCAGGGATTTGCCCCTAATAACGGTTCTACTGGTGGTAGTTAGACAGTCAAACTGCCACTTACCCCTCTCTCCTCCCCTCCCTCCCCCTCCACTCACCCTGAGCTCCTCCCCTCTCTCCCCCTCCACCCACCCCTCTCTCCTCCCCTCCCTCCCCCTCCACCCACCCTGAGCTCCTCCCCTCTCTCCCCCTCCACCCACCCTGAGCTCCTCCCCTCTCTCCCCCTCCACTTCTCATTTTTTGTACAGTTTTGTGG
>OMKI01017545.1:1586-11586 GCA_900302315.1 Phycis blennoides | reverse complement strand
TTACATATGGCTCTGGTTTATTGCTATAGCCTGGATTCTCAGTCATGTTCAGCTCTTCACAAAAATGTGAGGTCAGCATGATGACGAAAAGTAGCCACCGTATTTCAAGTTGAGTAGGATGCAACCAATGTTACTTATTTTTTACTCCTTCACAGCTGCTTCTTCAACAAACTAAATTGGCAGTTATTTTTATATTTCATTGAACATAGTCAAGTTGTCAAATCCGATCTGTAAACCCTCTGAAGTTCAAGAGCTTGAATTATAACCAACATTTTTAACTACTGTAGCGACCCTGCATAGAAGCCATGGATGCTTTAGGAGTTTATGTGTGTTTGTTAATCGTTAATTGTTATGGCAGTTGTTCCCTTGTGCATTCATTTAAATGTTTCACCTGCCAATCTGTGTGGGTGGCGATCCAAAGTGGCAAGAAACGGGGTCTTTACAGTGAAATGACTGTGAGCGCTGTGACTGTGTGTGCTGATGGTTGGTTTTGGAGAGCATGTCTTTCCATCTATTTTATAGCAATTTTTCTGGACAGCCTTTATTTGGTGTATATGTTACGGGCAAACAGTAACCTGGGTTTACACCAAATAAAACTATGTGTTGTGGCTCACACCCCTGACTGGACATTACTCTGTCACCGGCAAGATCGTTACATTGGTGTAAGCAGTGCAACTTTTTTATTCCCGCTTGGCGAGTAAGCTCGCCGTTGGCTATAGTCACTGTAATCATAAGCTTTGTTGCTGTGTTTTTCAACACACCAATAATATACCGTGTGGACTACCGAGTGAGGATAGAGAGGGAAATGGACGACTACGGTGAGGGCGTATGTGGTACATGGCTCAAAGATCCCGCCGGGAAATGTCCGCGGATGGAAACTCAGGACATTTTCCCACCTTGTAAATGCCGCGCACTGTCCGCACTCGGCACTCAGAGATGCAAACAAACATGGCGCCGCCTGACTCACAGTGGAGTCCCCAGAGTCCTGTGTCCATCCAGACGCCGAGATACAGTGGTAAGGCTGACTGGAAGGCTTTTCATGCCCAATTTGAACTTTCATCCATCGCCGGTGGCGGGGTGGTCAGTGAAAATCAAAGCGCTGCAACTCGTGATCTGTTAATCGGATGAGGCGTTGTTGTGTTTACTGCTGCTGAGTACAGAGGACAGATGTGACTATGTGGCCCCAGTGGGGGCTCTGAAGCGGCATTTTTGACAGTGTGTTGAGCCGGGTCTACAGCGCTCATAACGGCGTAATAGCCGTAGACATCCAGGGGAAATGTGCAGGCCCTGGGCAATGATATCAAGAGCCTGTCATGCCGCCATGGGTCAGTTCCATGCCCACAGACTTTCCAGCGCCCCTTTCTCCCTGATCCCTGTCCTTCGACCCAGTCCTCTTCCCACACCTTCTTTAACTCTCTCCCATCCCCATATGTCAATGTTGTTGCCCATGTAGACTACTCCCATGCCACCTCCCTGGCAACCCCCCTCAACAATCCCGGGCCCCATCAAATGCCCAGCCCAGCTTACCCAGGCGGGAGAGGAGACAGTGCTGTCTGCTGTATGGGTTATATGGCAGGGTAACTGTGATGGACTGGACCCTCAGCAGCAGGAGCAGCTGTGGGGACTACTGGCTGAGTTTGAGAACAGCTTCGCCCCGAGTGAGAGCGTCGTGGGTCAGACGCATCTGGTGCAGCGTCTAATTGACACCGGAGATGCCAGGCCCATCAGAACGCGCCCACGCCGACTTCCCTTGGCTCGCTAGGATCGCTAGGATCAGATCTGGCACTGTGGGAGATGCAGCAGATTGGCCTCACAGAGCCCTCAGACAGGGCAGCAGCCATGCTGAGGGGTCCTCAGCAGGGGGGGGGGTATGGTGAGAGTGAACAGGCCGCTGAACACAGTGACGAGGAGGGACTCCAACTCCATCCCGTGCATCAACGAGGCCCTCGTTCCCCTCACTTGCTCCGGCTACTGACAGTGCCCGCTTGCCCCTGAGGCCAGACCCAAGACTGCTTTCTGCACTAGCAGAGGGTGTGTGTGGCAGTTTTGGGTCCTCCACTCTGGCCTCCTCAATGAACATCCAACCTTCAAGAGGTTGATGGACAGAGTGCTCACTGGCATCTCGCGGCAGCAGTATATCATCTACCTAGATGATATACTGGCACACAGGGGCTCCTGCCAGACAGCACTTGATGTCAGGTTCTGGAGAGAGTAGGTGCGGCAGGCTTGAAGCTCCGTCCCGATAAGTGTAATTTATTGAGGAGAGGGGTGATTGTCCTGGGACACAAGGTAGTGGGAGAAGGCATGAGCACCATGAAGGACAAAGAGTAAGTGACTGACCCATCCCCATCCCTAGCTGAAAATCTTCCTCGGTTTGGCGTTTCTATACAGGCGCTTATTGAGGGGCTTTTACTGGGTGGCCACTCTCTGGTTCTGCCTGTTACAGAAGGACAAGGTGTTTGTGCGGGAGGGAGAGGTGTGCCAGTCTGCCTTCAAGGGAGATCTCACCAAAGCCACGATGCTCTCCCTTGCTGACCCTGCCCTGCCCTCATCCTAGACATGGATGCTAGTAACATCAACACTGACACTGTGCTGGTGCAGGAGAGGCCAGAGGAAGAGTGGGTGGTGGTGTATTACAGCAGGACATTTAACAAAGCTGACACGAGCTGCTGGCTATTGTCAGAACAGAGCTATTGTTTGCCATTTCAAATACTACATCAACGGCCCACCTTTCACTATAAGAACTGACCACTCTGCCTTCCAGGGGCTCATGTCTTTCACGGATTCAGAAGGGCAGGTTGCCTGGTGATTCGAGGAGCTGCAGGCCTACAGCTTCACTGTGGTGCACAGGGCAGTAGCAGACTAGGCTTATGCAGATGCTTATGGCTTATGCTCTCCTGACGCCCGTGCAGTAGGCGGAGTGAGAGCTGTGAGAAGGAGCTGAGCAGCCAAGAGAGCAGCGGCCCTCATGAGAAGAAGTAGCAGTTATCTCCCAGGTCACCAAAGGACCGTGGGCCAAGTTTGAGGCACTGCAGCTGTTGCGTGGTTCAGCTGGCCTGGAAGGAACCGGACACAGGAAAGGTGGTGGTGCCTCACTCTCTGCATGAGGAAGTGCTTCAGGCCATCCTTGGTGCTGTAGGCTTGAGTATTTTGGAGTGATGAAGACCCTCCATCACCACCACCTGGGCTTGTACTGGGGCCAGCACAAGAGGAACATTGTGGACCAAGCTGCAGCAGTGCCCTGTGGGGTTCCCTATGGAGAGGGTGGAGGTGAATGTGGTGGGCCTGCTACCCTGTACAGAGAGGGGGAATTATGTCCTTACGGCCACAGGCTATTTTACTAAGTTCCCGGAGGTGTACGCTGTGCATGACCAGGGAGCAGGGACCGCCTTAGTGGGGGTGGATGAGCAACCGTTCTGGGGGAGCAGAGTCCATTCACAGCAACCAGGGGAGTCCTTTTTCACCCCGGCACTACTCACCCTTTAAACCCCTGCACTACTCCTCTGAGCCCCCAGAAAGACAGCTTAGTGGACCAATCTCATCGAGAGTCAACCTCCTGCTCTACTGTTCTGTTTCTGTTGGGCAGAGAGTTCCGCACCACAGCTGAGCTGACATTTGGCCAGCCACCTGATTCTCTCCCTGTCCCTCCTGACCCATAGTACGCCAGGAGACTCCAGGGCCGCTTGGAGACAGCTCACTACTTTGCCAGGGGGCAGCTGCTGAAAGCAGTAGAAAAGTTGAAATTAAGCCACGATATGCACTCCCGTGTCAGGCACTTGCCCTGCTGCTTCCTGCACCATTGGAAACAGGCCCTGGACAGACCCACCTCAGTGCTCTGACCCTAGCCCCCCTTGCCCCCCGCCCCCCCAACTAGGGCCTGACACTGGCGGGACCGTCACACCAGCGGACATTCCTCCCCAGCCCAACTCCCTCACACGGCCTTGTAGCGACAGAAGAGCTCCCGGTTGCTTCCAGGACTTTGTTTGTCCCCTCGAGGACGAGGGCCAAACAGTAACCTGGGTTTACACCAAATAAAGCTGTGTGGTGTGTTGCTCACACACCCGACTGGACATCCCTCTGCCACCGGCGTGATTGTAACAATACATTCACCGTTTCCGTGGTGATCGCCTTTATGACCCTCTGGCTCCTGTGGTGTTGAAACGCGGGCCGCGACGTGGCAACAGCAGCAACTCACCACAGATATTAAGCAATAAGAAAGCCCATTCTGTTTTGCTCTTGCAAGTATCTGCACGACATCACCCGGTTACGACAACAGTAGACAGTTGGCTTTGCCTTCGTACGGTCGGCCACCTGCTCCTCCAAACTGTGCCTGCGTGGAGTATCTCCGAGGGGATGGAGGAGAGACCATTCATCCCACAGAACATTTATTGGTGTATGTGTGTATGCGTGGCCGTGTATGTATTTGTTCTTACATTTGTGACCGTTATGTGTTTGTTTATTTGTGGGTGTGTGTCTGGTTATTTGTTAGTGTGTGTGTGTGTGTGTGTGTGTGTTGGAAGTGGGGGGCCGCGGTTGCCCTGAACTGCATATCACAGCGACAAATAGGAAAACATAATAATAAACTGAAAAACACAACGACTAATCGGAAAACACAATGACAAATCGGCAATCGCATCCGCAGAACAGAAAACACGACGACAAATCAGAAAACACAACCACAAATTGGAAAGCAGTTGAAAACCTAAAGCCCAACTTTTTGTTATTGTAGGAGGGTGTTTCCTCTTAGGGAAACAGACAATGTGTCCAATCAGGGATGAGCCTCGCTGACAGGCATCCACCTTTTCCGGCATGAGTTAATGACATTTTCCGATTTCTGGTTGTGTTTTATGATTTTTAGTTGTGGTTTCAGTTTTGCAGTTGCCTTTTCAGATTGGTCATTGTGTTTGCCGATTTTTTATCGATTTTTCTGATTTATGGGTGGTACCCTATTCTAGTATTACTATTGATATTGATTTCCTAAATCCAGTTGTTTTTTTTTATTTGTTGTTTTTTTTTCCAATGTGTTGTTTGTGTTTTCCTATTTGTCGTTGTGATTTGCACTTCAGGGCCGTGGTAGGGACAGTAAAGAGAATCAACAGGGATGACCATCATTAAACATTCAGGTGTTCCTTCCCTGGTAATACCTCGTTCAAAAAAGGGTCCTGCCAATTTATCTTCTTCAATCTCTTTGATGATCTTCAGGCCTTTCATGGCGTCTCTTTTGCGCAGACTTCTCTCAGCCTGATGCCGATGAGTGTCCTGTTCCACTATGTACACTCTTCCGAACCCCACGAGGTCCAGGCCAGCTCGGTGCTGCTCCACACCCATGACTTATTTAATTCCTTTCGTCATTCATTTTGATCCAGAAATTGTATTCTGAAAAAAGGGTCCATGTTTTGGCAGCAACAACCAACACAACGCATTGAGATAATTGAGAGGTCTTTCTGAATATATCGATAAATGGCCACACTTCAGCTTCATCAATGAGTTATAGGCCTACGGCCAGATCAAAGGGAATTCACTCATGTCCGGCTGAGCTTAGAAGAGAGTGTGTGAGTGTGTGTTAAGTGTGCATCAATCTGACGGATAGCCTGGCGCTATAAGCTTTCACTTTCCTTTGCACGCAGAGTTGGAATTACACTAACAGCTGTGTTTATTCCAAGACAATTGACTCTAATAAAAAATGCAACAGCAATTTCACAATATGTGTTTTCTTTTAGATTGTAACCAAATCTGTATTTCCTTTTACAAAAAAAAAAGAACTATAGATTAACTTTGGAATTGGTTTATTATATTGATACTTCAGAAGAACCTGTGTGTGTGTGCGTGTGTGTGTGTGTGTGTGTGTGTGTGTGTGTGTGTGTGTGTGTGTGTGTGTGTGTGTGTGTGTGTAGACATCTGTGTGTTATTCTCTTTAAAGTGTTTTCTCAATGTTTAGAACAGAATGTCATAGCAATTTGAGTGTGAGATATCACATCTAGAGACATTCATGGCACATTTAAGGAATGGTGAACAGTAACCAGACTTTGCGTCCACATTATTTATTAGTACAGTATTCAAAATACATGTATTCAGATACTGTGGAGAGCTTCCTTATCTTACTCCAGTCATCTTGTCCTGAAGGTCGTAGGCCTGTAACCTCTGTAAATGAATGACCAGCACTGCACAGCGCATGTTGTTCAGGCGTCAAAGCGTTTTCAAAGCAATGAAGACTAAAAATTGCCCTACTCACTGTAATAAAAACTTATTTATACCTACTTAAAGTTTTTCAGACCTACCTAAACAAAAGTTGTCTTTTTCACAAAATATGAGATCCTGATGATAATCAAGTAGTCTGTAGTTATTTATATCAAGTGGAGTAGAATCGGATATTATTATAGTTTTACTCCTTCACTTGTTCTACAAACCACACTGTCAAGCTGTCAAATCAGATCTCACACTACAACTCACTTCGACAGTCTCAATCAGAGCCCCCAGTTTCAATACATTCACCGTTTCTATGGCGGTCCCCTTAACCACCCTCCGGATCCCGTGGTGGTCAGACACACACACACACACACACACACACACACACACACACACAGCGACGTGGCACGCCGCTATTGCACTCCTGGAGGTTTTCAACAACTCTGAAACCGAGCGATAATAAAGCCTATTCCGTTTTGCACTTTGCACATTTCTATACGGCGCCACCCTGTTACAACAACAACAACAACAGACAGTTGACTCTGCCGGCGGATGGTCGACCACCCGCTCCTCTCAACTGCGCCTGCGTGGAGTATCTCCGAGAGGAAAGAGGAGAGGGGAAGAGAGGGGAGACCATTGGATCATTCATCCCACAACACGCTGTAGAGGCGGCGTGAGGCTTAAATGTAAGTTAGAGACTGTGTCTGCAGAGCCGTGTTTTCTTGCAAATACGCAGAATGGCGTTTGAAATTAAAAGCGAGTCCGTGAAACCGATCGGCTGCGCGCTGGCTGCCGAGATCGGCGGAGTGATGGGATCTGAGATCTCACGTCAGTCTAGCAGCGACGCAACTAGGAAAAGCCGATGCAATGCAGGCCCTTCGTCTTAAACAGAAAGAATGAATTAAATGGGAGATGTTGAATGAAACCAGACACTTGTATAGTTTTGATTGTACTAGAGACTAGGTTACTGTGCGGCTACCCCGCTTCAGTATGCTCCACCACCACCACCACCACCACCACCACCATCATCATCATTGCCCTCCTCGTTTCTCTGTCTGTATCAGTTGGGGGTGCCTGCCTAGTGTTCTTGCGAGGACAGCAGTTGTTCCTGATGAATGGTGATTCGTTCTGCAGATGGTGAATGTGTGCTCGCACGGGTGAAGTGTTGCAGTGGGGGGGCCGAGTTTGTGTGTAGTATGTGTGCGTCCATTACTCATTATTATCGCCTACTACTACGATATGGAGAGACTAATCCAAATCCCGCTACATTAAATCGGGTTCTCCATCCAACTACACTGCCCACGTAGCATACGTGCGTTTGTGAGAAAACAACAAACCACAATCACAATAACAATCAAAGCATGCTTTTATGTTTTATATGCCTGTTAACGTCTTGGTGTGTAAACCTGTCTGTTTCATTTGTAAATGACTCTGCTGCCTGAGTTACCATTGTTTTTTTTTATTTATTTTTTTTTTACAAACTTTGTGGTTCCAGTGAGTGAACATGACGGCCTTGCGTCAGAGGAAGGGCAGCAGGGGCAAGGAGCCCCCTCTAGGAACGGACTTCCAGAAACCGCTAAAGACCAACTGTTGTCCAGACCACCACACAGAGAACAGACTGCGTGGTGAGTGAGCCACCTTACTCCAGCATGTCTACGCCGTGACCTCGACCCTGCTTAGTGTGTGTTCATGTTCTGATGAGCTGCAAAGGAAAGGATGGATAAGTGTGTCTGCCTGTTCGGTGAATGTATACATTGTTTTGCTAGTGTATTATATATTATGTTGCTACAGTAGCTATATTAGACCAGATCAGTACTTTATCTGTAACAAATTGTATTTTTCTGGGCTCACTAGATTTGTATACTTTTTTTTTTTGTAGGTTTGCAAACAAACAAAAAAACAATACAAATATGATTTAACAGTAGACCACGCATGACACATCAGTATCGACACCCTTGTAAGTAAGCATAACATATAACAACAATATGAACGTAACAGTAGCAGAAGGGCATGGGCTTCTCAGGGCCTGGAGCCTGGAAGGTGCTAGAGATGTTGCACTATGCAGAAGTGAAAGTACTCCACGGTTGCATAAAAGCGTCCACCTGCAGTCTTGCTGTGGGCAGGAAGTTTATCCCATCACTCAAAGTGCTGTGCAGAACAACCCCCACACACCCATCACACTTTTAATCCAGTGCAAATCAGCAGTCTGTGTAATTATATGTCCCTGAATTGTTCTCGAACTAAACCCTGGATGTTGTTTGGGCATTAGCAAAAATAACATCAGATTCTGGAAAGGGCCGAAACTGATTTTTGCACAAAAAAGCGAACACTGCTTGACAGCTTTCCACTGCATACAAAGCATACGCCGTTTATCATGAGGTACCGTGTGCAGTGGGCTACCGCTGTACGGCTACATAGATGGCTTGCGGATGACAAAGGGGACGTCTACCAAACTTCATGGCTGCTATACACTATTTGTGTAGCATGTTTAAGTATAGCTAAACTATTGTGCTGTATTAACCTACTGTATACAGAGTAAGGGGCAATCTGTCGCAGTCGGCTGTCAACTGTTTGTGTAAATGTTTACTGCATAACTGATTGTATTTGTTTATATGTCTTTTATATGTCATATGTCTGTTATGCTGGATGCTATAAATAACTACTATAAAATATGTGTACACGGTTAAGCTGGTAGAATACAGGATAACTGTTGATATAAATTATAACATCTGATGGCTGTTATGATATACATAATATCGGTCATGATTTGTTTTGATGATTTAATTTAGCTTTTATGACGTATACCATATATATGTTATGAAACCTAGGATAGCTGTTATGTAATGCAAACTATAGATGTTATGATATATACAATAGCTGTTATGGAATGCAAACTATAGATGTTATGATATATACAATAGCTGTTATGTTATATACAATATAGATGTTATGATATATACAACATAACTGCTATGCTATATGATAGCTGTTATCATACTGTATATACTAACTAGATGATATATTTGACACCTTGCATCCTTGCAGGTGATTGGTCCTGGGGGGCCATCCTGTGGACTTCTATTGGCTGGTCTGTGTCCGTGGGGCTCGGCCTGCTGTGTTGCATCTACGTGGCCACGCTGCACGAGAATGACCTGTGGTTCTCCAACATCAAGGTGCGTATGTGTGTGTGTGTGTGTGTGTGTGCGTCGGTGTGTGTGTGTGTGTGTATGAATCTTGGTTAGTGTGTGTGGGTGTGTTTGTTGGTGTGGGATGGAGGTGGTGGGGGGGGGGGATCTATGAATGTCCAATGTGAAGCAAACAACTTTATTCCAACGTTAGTACGTTGCTACATTGGAATAAAGCCAGGAGCTTGGCAAGGCTTTTCTGACCATGTTGATGTACTGTGATGCAGAATATTTCGATCTGTGATGAACTGTGCACCATATCAGTATATTACATGAGTGATTCATCCACATCTAAAGTCTGATGGCAGGCGAGCTCCAATGTGGGTGAATGGGGCATTTCACTTTCCATTTGCATCATATTTTGTGTCGAACAAACATGTTGGTGGATGCGGAAAAAACTGTAAGCGCTTAACTGGCCAACACAAAATTGTCCGTCAGGTTGTGCACCGTGAAAAAGTGCACGACTTAAAGGTTTCACATTGAGACCGGCAACTGTACAAATACACACGTCCAAATCCCCTTCTGAAAGCTTCATCCACCTCCGTGAATGGGTTTGTCTTGGGTAGAATATCTCCATGACCAAACCAGGAAACAAGGTGTAACCCCCCCCCCCCCCTCACCCCTCTGTC
>OMKI01017533.1:3092-15305 GCA_900302315.1 Phycis blennoides | reverse complement strand
ATCAGCACCAAAGTCACCCAAAACCCTCCCCTCACCCACATCGAAACCTGCATCTCTACAATAAAATCATGGCTGACCCACAACTTCCTCCAACTCAACAGCGACAAAACAGAGCTCCTCCTCATAGGCACCAAATCCACCCTCAACAAAATCGGACCCATCTCACTCACCATTGGCACCTCGACCATCACTCCCTCCCCCCTGGCACGCAATCTCGGCGTTATCCTGGACCCCACCCTCTCCTTTGATCCTCACGTCAGCTCCATTGTCAAGACCTCCTACTTCCACCTCCGCCGCATCGCCAAAATCAGACACTGCCTCTCTCCCCCTGCTGCCGAATCCCTCATCCACGCCTTCATCTCCTCCCGTCTCGACTATTGCAACTCCCTCCTCACTGGCATCACCTCTCATTCCCTCCATAGACTCCAACTGGTCCAGAACTCTGCTGCCCGCCTCCTTACCCACACCCGGTCCCGTGAACACATCACTCCCATTCTCCACTCTCTCCACTGGCTCCCCATCAAACAGCGCATCATTTTCAAGACACTCCTCCTCACCTTCAAAGCCCTCCACCACCTTGCCCCCCCCTACCTGTCTGACCTCCTCACCCCCCACCGCCCCACCCGTGCCCTCCGATCCTCCTCCACTCTCTCTCTCACATTACCCAGATCAAAACTCAGATCCTTCGGTGACAGAGCCTTCTCCTGCACAGCACCCCGACTCTGGAACTCTCTCCCCCGACCTGTCCGCGATTCACCCTCACTCCTCACATTGAAGTCCCGTCTGAAAACCTTCCTCTTTTCCCAAGCCTACGACCTCCCCTACCCATAACTGCTGTCCTGTCCCTCCCCCCGTATTCCACTCCATCATCTTGCTTTTGTTGTCTCTCCCTCGTCCCCCCCCCGTTTGTCTCTTCACCCTCTCTTTGTATGTGTCCTTGGGTCATTGAAAGGCGCAATATAACTTAAATGAATTATTATTATTATCTAAACTATCAAAACCATACACATCTCAAGTCATTGAACCAGCAGCTACCAGACCCCCCCCATCATGCTTCAGATGATGGTCAGGAGAGACAAGGGCCGGGTACTGTCTTCATCACCGCTCCCTGGTCGTCCCTCACACGGCCAGTGTGAGGGACGTCATTTCTTTTTGTCTCCGATGTGAGTTACATGTTAAAAGTGCTTGGCCCCTCCCACCGAGCGGTAGCAGAAATTCTACGCTCCATCCTAACCGGGTTCCCTCGGGACTCTTGCCCACTCACACACAGCTTTTGCTTTACACTGTTTGTGTGTGTGTGTCCAAAATTGCAGGCTAATGCATGGCCACAATTTATGTATGTACAGAGTTTGCATTCTGAGCTGAACAAAGTACCAAGTCATTCTGTTTTGAGTTCAGCAGGAATCTCTTCCACACAATTAGCATATACATACATTGTGTATGCAATACTGAATTACAGTATTGTGTATACTGCATTCAATGTACACGCTCACACAGTTAAATACAGGCTGAAACCTCCTACCCTTACTTAACACACCCCCTTTACTCTCACACATGCACACACACACAGACATTCACTGCCTACACAGAAAGCAACTCGAAGCATAGCTTTCTAATCAATATCACATGTGCTGCAGTGATGCAAAGGTATAGCAACCATAAGCCAACAACAAAAAGGTTTGCATTGACGTTGAAGTGAATCAATAGCAATGGAGGCTGTCCTTTCTCCGCCAATCCGAACCATGTGACATTTACAGAAATGGAGAAAGCCTTGTTAGACGTTTCGTTTCCATAGCCTGTCGTGCAGTGTATGAGTGATGCACTAGAACATCTATTCTCTACAGCTCTCCTGTGCTGTGTCATTACGTATTAGAGGCTATCTGACTTTGTCATGTTGGTATTCCACATTCCCTGCCATTATGTACGCTTTCATACAGCACTTTTTTACCCCGTTTAAATTTCCTTTATTGGAGACGCTCTCCACTTCCTCTAGTTGTTACAGATAGTTGACTGTATTAAAAAGGAGGATTTTAATCCCCTGGTCCTTCTCCCTCTGAGTTGGTTACAGAATAGCATCTTGCCAAATGAAAGAGTTCATGTGAGTTCATACCAACTTAAAATGCCGTTGTTTGATTTGTCGAGAGATAGTCATAGTCTTCACACACTTGACACTATACCGACTGTTCTTTTCTTTAGTGCATATTCTATTGTGGATGCAGATGATCCTGCGCGGGATGCTGATGTATGTAAAGGAAGAGACAAATGTTTCTTCCTCGAGCCCTTTTAGTGTCTGATAGAGTCAAGAGTCGATTGCTTTTTTTATTATTGTTTTATTTTCAGTAAGTCTAATGCTTTACCAGCATTTAGGCTCAGAGTTAGATGGAGTCACACAGATGGAGAGATACTCTGGGTATGGAGGGGTATACAGTAGATACAAATTTGGCCTCTATCTATCTATGTGTGTGTTTAGTGTGAGTGCTCGAGATACATGATAACCCCACATAATTGGGACATTCCATAAAGATGAAAGCTGTTTTTTAACGTCATCCACAACAATGTACAACATTACAGAATAACAATGAGCATAAAGGCTATGAGGCTAATGCAGAGGACCACAGATGGTGTTGCCTCATTTCCAACGATGATGATTCCCCCCCAGCACCCAGCCACCCCGGGCCCCTGTGGTTTAAGCGGAGCAGAGTTGCTTCACAACTGGCTCTCCAAAAGGATCCAGCTGCGCTGTGCCATGCGGATGGAGACTGAGCACGGTTGACAGTGCTGTGAGTGTGCTTTGTTCACACCAGGGGAGCTGCTGAGAATCAGGAGCCCACTCAGAGATGCAGACGATGGACTGCAGATACATTATGTACATGTGTGTACAGCTCACAGAAACGATATTGACATTAAAATGTTTCATTAACACAAATTATAATTATTAGGTGTAAATTAAATAATTGCATATTGTTAATGCAAAATGCTACTTGTAATGACACAGACAAACAAATCAAAACGGAAAGAGTCAGAAATGACGGATACAGATAAATAATACATTAACACACACAAACACACACACACACACACACACACACGCCTTGTCAGCCAGCTCTTCCTCTGTCCTCGACTCAGCGCACATTGATCGGCGCAGCGCGCTTCCTGCTGGGGAAGCTAACAGACGTTAGGTTAGGTGCATGCGTGCCTCACATGCCTCCACCAGGCAGACTGGCTGGCATCTCCCTTCCCCCTCCCATCACGGCCTGCCGCCATGTCTCCATGCACAGCTGCGGCAGCGCCTGCATAAGGAGCCTGGGTTTAAGCTGATGGATTGATGGTCGTTTGTTTCGGCAAAGCAATCCCACCTGTACCAGCATCTTTTTTTTTCACGGGCGGGGTCATTTACTCCACGCTCTCAAGAGGGCGGGGATTCCGTGGGCGTGGTGTAAGTGATGCTCATGAGAACATGCGGGTGTAGGATGGCGAGGCCATGGCGTACTGAGTTGGCGATTGGAAGCCGTTGGGAGGAGGTTCCTCTCTTTGTATTGTTGTTATTAATTGCCTTCCTCATCTGCCTTCCTCACGCTTACAGCACAACACAACACAGTTAGAGGGCGTGGATGTTGGGAATGAGTCCATTGGGGGTACAGTTGTGTTGCCCAATGTGTGGCTGACCACGCTCTGTGGAGGGCCAGCCGCCATCCAGCTTGCCAAATAACTGCACCATCTAGCATCATCATAAGCACCTCCCATACTAATCAATGGTGGAACAGATCGACTCTGGTGAGTGAGTAATTAAAACAATCTGCAGCTCTTGGCCCACCAATAGAACTGATATGTAGCAATTTGACATTTAGCCATTTACGTGTTTCAAACACCAGCAACTTGCTGAGCAACAAGATGAGCAACACCAGGCTCCTTTTGAATGTACACATACAGTAGGTGTCTCTATGTGTGGACATTAGGCACATTTAGGTTTAGATCAAGGAAAGTCGCTACGGTGTTTGGAGCCAGGAGAATGCAGAATGTGGTCCTTTGACTTCCTTTTGACATCCAAGACTCATACTGGTGATTACGCCTTTAGTTCCCTGCGTCACATTGCTGTAATTCAGAGTTTGAATTTCAAATATCTATTTCAACATGCTCCTGAGGATTTTTTTTATTATTAATGTTTTGATAGCAGTGGTGAGCTACCACACATAACATTATCTAGTCAATATCTAATCATATGTTAGCAAGTTAACATTATATTACTTGAGGTTATTTCATTAAAATGCAATGATATTACATGAATAAATGTTACTTAATGTAAAATTGAATGGGCGTTTGTGTGGCAGATATTTTAATTGTACTCATTTCCATATGATCTGAATGCTTAGGCAGGCTTTATAAATAGTATTTTTGGAAATCTTTTTAATCATATTCTTTCAAATTGCGCACAGCTCTCCAGCTATCCTCAATAATGCGTGTCCTCAAGACAAGCATTACTTCTTAGATTTCTTAAAGGTTCAAATCAAAAAGGTGACACTTTAGGTAGTGTTGCTGCATTTTCCCGGTTTTAAATATCCTTATCCTCCATAAAAAGAAAACATAAGGGACCCTGCTTGGCCATCTTGGCAATCTTTGAACCCTGAGTCAGGTGACCTGACTGATTGTCAGGTCTGTCCTTCAATCAATGGCAATCTTCAGTCTTGATTGAAGATGATGGCGCACCTATCATGACGGTTAAACCTTGATGACACAAGGTGCAGTAATGGTAATGACAGGTGATCCTGTGGCGATGACTTACCTCTGATCCCTTCCTGTGTGCTTTATATTTTCATCCATATTTTTTTGTTTGTTTGGAAGTTTCGTTCAGAACAGCCAAAGAACAGTAATGCTACAGCACAGTGGAATTCCAGGCTATGGCAACAAAGAAATGGCCAAGGAAAGGGTGATGAAAATACACAGCTAACTTAGACAGACTGACTGATAAGTAAGTTTAAGGAGATACGGTGGGATATAATAATAATGGCATCAAAGACATTAACCTTTTTAGTTAGTATAATTATATGAATCTATTAGTATAATTGAAAAAACGAATAATATCGAATAACATAGTTGAGTTAATATGTTTGCTTTATTTTACACAGCTGGAACACACACAGTTACAGTATAACACAGTATTATTATTGGTATTATTATTATTAGTAGTATTACAGTTTATTCACAATAAAAATTTGGTTTGATGTTAAATTTTCCCCCTTTTTTGCTTCCTAATCTCAGTAGCTCACTGAGAGTCGATTCACTTCAGATTAGTCTTGTTTACACATTGGTCAATGTTTCACACATATTTGCCACACTGCCCTGAGCCATTTTATGAACAAACAAATAACTAATCAAGCAGTGCAGCACTCCAATGTGCGCATATGGTGATGTGTGTCCGATGCAACAACACACTATTACTTATTTGTATATATATTGCAACATTTGAGAGACATATCATTTGAAGAACAAGTCAACACTGGTAGGCCTATCTGAAAGAACAATAAGGAATCAAGCAGTTGAGGACGCAACTCTGCACATTATGGGATCTGTGTCTGACTACACACACACACACGTATTGTATTTAGTTTAATATTAGAGCCTATTGTACAATTTGATTGATTCATTTAAGAGATTTGGCATGTTTCAGACGGACAGAACACACAGTTATATCACCGATGATGAGTATTCACGATGAACATTCATGATCAATTTGAAAAACATATTCATTTGAGAGACGTTTAACTTGGTCCACTTAGAATATGATGTAATATGTAATATTACACCACACTATGTAATATCTACAGACAGAACACAGTTGGTGCTGTCATGACTGCTCTCCTTTGCTGTCAGAGAAGCACTTCTCTCTGGAGAAGCTGGGTTGGATGGTGGTTCTGTAGATCTCAGTCTTCGCCATTGCCATCGCGGGCGGACATTTTTGCATGGCATGTCATCTCACCTCTTGTTTATCTCTGTAAATGGCGGCTTGTGTCCATTTTCCTGCAAATATGTTTTTGCACAGCTGGGATGGATCCGGTTGGATGCTTTGCATGTCTTACATTAAGCTGCTGTACATACTGTAAAATAAAAACAGAAATACTGGAAATAAACAAAATGATGTACCTATTTTGACTAGAAGAATTGAAACAAATCTGTAAACTGAGAGTAGAGTGTTGTGAGAGTATGGTGAATCAAAGTATTGATATTGGACCATGCATGAACTCTGTAATCATGTGTGCGGTTTTCTGTGTGTGTTTTGTGTGGTCCTAATCTCTCTTTTTCTGACAATAATTTAGCTCCATAATGCCTCCAATGATTGGCTCCACTTGTGCCTGGGAGTAGACCTGTGTTATTTAATTTTCTTTCTTTCTCTATAATCAACTTCAGTGCTGTTTATATTTGTGTTTCCAGACACTGGCAATCTGCTTACACAGCATTACAGATTGCTGTGTTTCATTATATCAGGTGTGCTGCTCGGCATGCAGGGGAAACATCAGAGGAGGTTTGACTAACAAACACTTGGAATGAGTTAGGAGAGGTCTGTTTTCTATTCCTTTTGTTTTACTCTCACGAGTCCTGCTGAGTCCAGGGTAGTGATCTCACCGCCTGCTTGACAGAACGTTATCTACACAGGGGGGTTTGTTCATCAAAAGGATTTGATTCCAATTTGCGTACAGACTTGTGCAATATAATTGAAATGGTGTACGGCTCTTTTCAGGCTGCGCCGTTTGGTGTGTTTTGGTGTTGTTTTTGGTCGTGTTCTATGCGTATGAATGCAAATGAGAAAAGTGGAGATTATTGTTTCATGGATTAATCACAAAAAAAAAATACTACTCAGTACTGTCTCTGCAATGAGATAATCTAATTATAGCAACAGTACTGTTACCATAACAACACACAATTATACATCTGAAAGGTGTATTATTGAGGTACCAGAATGCTATATATTTGCTGTGACATCAAACTCAGTTATATAACTGGCTTTCACTCATTCATGTACTCACACACACTGCAGTTGTCGTATACAGTAAGGGTATTCTGCTGATAATATTGTTTTGCCTCTAATCAAATGTCACTATCACCACAACTACTTCCACTGACCCTTCTGCTACTACTACTGCTATTACTAGTACTACCGTCATTCCTTTAACTTCTGCTAATACTACTACTTCTGCTATTACTGGTACTATTGCTACCACTGATAAATTGATAACTGATTGTAAATGTCCTCGTTTGCGGGACAATTAAAGGGTTTTCTGATCTTATCTTATCTGATACTGCTACTACTTTTGCTGCTACTACAATTGCTATTACTGCTATTGATATGGCTACTATTGTTTCTACCACTACTGATACAACTAGAAAATGTGCTCAATATAGCACAGACCTCCACCAAGGAATAAGCGTCATAGAAGTGGGCTTTTCTATGGAGAGAGCCAATTGGCTGCCCTGATCTGATTCTGATTACTCCCCACAAGGCAACATTTATAGATTTTCTGGAAAACAGGTAGGGGGTGGGCTGTTCATCCAATAATCCTTGTGAACCTTAACAAAAATATGTTGGTGGTATTACGAGCAGCTATGGGCACATTTCTGTGCCCACTGCCATGCTCCCTTGGGGCTGATTGGCATGAAAATATCTTCTTACTTATCCCATACACAACCTACCTACCTAATTTGGTGCAAATCCATGTTCAACTTTTTGAGATATCCCACACAGAAGTGGAGGTCCACATGAGGTAACTACTAATGATACCATTGCCTCATGGTACAGGTAGCCAGCACCGTGGTGGCCTGCCTAGCAAAACCGGCTTCTCTGGAAGTTGAGCAGGTCCATCCTTGGGTGGGAGACCAGTTGGTGCTGGTTGAAGCATTGGAAGTGTGGGGGCTGCCCATCCCTCTGCCCTGAAATCTCCCTAATGCCCCAGGACAGGGATGGGGACTCTGTCACCCTATGGAATCTCCCTAATGCCCCAGGACATGGATGGGGACTCTGTCACCCTATGGAATCTCCCTAATGCCCCAGGACAGGGATGGAGACTCTGTCAATGAGCACCGTCTTTTGGATGAGACAACACTTGTGTCCCTGTGTCCTTGCCAAATATACACCATGGCACTTGAACCAACATGGCCCCCTAATCATCCCCTAGTTTTTAATTGGGTAGTTGTATTATTCCTCACCTCTCTACTGGGATAACCAGTGTGTGATGAGTGTTCAGGGGCACATGATTTGTTGCGCAGCACCCAGGTGGGTGTTCACATATTTGGTGGACCACACACAAACACACACATACACACACACACACACACACACACACACACACACACACACACTTTTACACACTCGCTATACCATTCATTATTATTAATATTATTACGGCTTCTCCTTCTATTACTATTATTACTGATATTACTACTACTACTACTGTTGTTACTGATACAACCACTAGTAGTACTATGTTCACTACCAATACTACTAATACTAGTGGTACTATTACTGTTGTTACTGCTATTGATATGGCTACTAATATTCTACCATTAGTCAGGATTCACTTATACTTCTCAGCATTACTTTTAAGCGTAAGCTACATCAAGCCTTTTAGGGTCTGTAGTATTAAATATCCAGTATTACTGTATCTAACTACTAAATAACAATAAACATTATCAGATGAAATCACAATTGTTTTGACCTGGCGTAACTAGTGAATTATGTTTTCACCATACGTAAAATGCAATGTAATGTAGCATACACTTTGTGTCCTATCACTTGGTGCCAGCTGTATTTTATGTTCTGGTTTTTCACGTTAAGTTAATCTTATCTTGATAATGTCAGGATAATGCCAGTATAGATTTTTCCTTGGAAACAAAGCACAATATAATTTTATTGGCACAAGGTTTACCCTTTAGTACGATTGAGAATGGTTTGCTGCAAAATCAATACTCTGTAGGTTTTTCAATTAGAAATATCTATAGAAATTGTTGACGCAGACTCTGTATTGTGGTTTGACCTTCAAGTGTTTAAAGATGATGTCCAACTTGTAAGATATTTGATATTGGCTAGATATTTCGCTGGGAAAGTAGACTCCCATCCATACAAGGTCAAAATACTTGCTGTGAATACCACACAATAATGTGATATTCACAAGCCCAACACTGGTCAGTTCAAACTCAGCAGTTCCCAACACGAACCCGACACAGTGGTCTCAAGTTTGTGTTTATTTCTTTTGGCATAGAGGCCAATTAGGATTTTGCACAATAGCTCAAAAAGCTCTTTCTTCATGAAGAGTAAGTTAATGTTAGATAGTGTGCTTATGTGTGTATGGTCATTTAAGGGTAACACGTAGCTAATTAAACCCGTCCATTTCCA
The DNA here is from genome assembly GCA_900302315.1 of Phycis blennoides. Classification (NCBI taxonomy): domain Eukaryota; kingdom Metazoa; phylum Chordata; class Actinopteri; order Gadiformes; family Phycidae; genus Phycis; species Phycis blennoides. Next base: position 5,923 of record OMKI01017533.1, on the reverse strand, counting down.
CGCAAGCATGTCCGCACCAGGAAAGGACCATGTGGTTGATGGAAATCCCACACACGTTTCCCAAGTTCTATGACAGTGTTTAAAAGTAGTCCCATCTTGATATGAAGTCACTCTCCATCATCAGGTGTTTTGAATCCCAATTACATCGCAGGGACATGTCTTTAAAGTGACACATTGCCTTCACCCTTCCGATGCTTGCTTGCTTGCTCAGCCCTATTTCTCCATCGCATATATCTAGAACATAAAAAGGGTGGTTTCAGATGAGTGAGCAGGATCGCAGGGGGTTTGAATGTCTCTCCCAAGGGACCAGTCATGACAGTGATAACATTCAGCTTTATTCCTCATTGCATGGTTGAATGAAGGCCATTGTTCGGGAGGAAGGAGAGGGATCAGCAACACCAACAACGGCGGTAAAATGTATGCCACATATATATATAGCATACATTTATATCCAATATTTGGAGTGAAAGTACATTTTGTTGAATTGAAATTTCACACATATCTCATACTGTAATGTGACATATTTCACTTTGTATGCAAAGTGTGAACAGCAATGTAATGGTTTCCACTTGAGGGACCTTGTTTTTACTAGCATATTAGCGTATTTTACAACTTGAGTGTTGATTCTTCATTCCCACGTGGGAGAAATGTGACTAATTTCAAGGAAAATGTAAGACAAGCACAGACGATATGATATCTTGGTCACAGTTATGGTCGCATTATTAACACTCACTCATTATTAAACTCAGAAAGGAGGTTATTAACCATGTGACTTCTCATTGGCTGGGAAGCATCCTGAAGTCCAAAAGTTAGAAGGAAGAAACTTTCTCAACAAAAGAGGAAAAAAAACTGCTAATGACATTTTGGTGAAATTGACCTGGACCGTCTCTTATCTTATCTAATAATAATGTAATCTAATCTTAACGCCAGGACAAATCCAGCTGGAAGCCCATAACTTTCACTTCATCATAGAATTTGAGTTTCACATGCCCACATTTTGTTAAATTGGATAATGGTCAGAACCCTAAATCCCCAAAACATTGAGAAAAGAGCATCCTAGATCCAGATAAATACAATAGCAATAGATCAGATATTTAAGGATTCCTAGCTAGAACATAGAATGCTGTAGCTAGAATGGGTCTGTACGGGCCAGTTTTGTGGAAGCAGGCCAGTACCTTTTACAGTCATCATCAAAAGTCCTGGATGTGCACACAGCTGGGCAATAGAAGTGCCCTTGTGCTCTATTGAGATGAGTTATCAGACTTCATACATTGAATGACAACTCTTATTCAGAATGACCAGTTGTTTGATGTTTACTTGTATTTAGATGCCCTCTGAAGATCAGTCACCTCCTGACTGCATTAGAACATTAAAATAAACTTGGTCAAACAATATTATTATACACTGGTAGAGTAGAAGACCAAATAAAAACATACTCTCAAATTCATGATTGTCTCGCAGGACTTTGATGGGACGACATTCATGATATATATATATATATATACACACCAGAAGGTGCACGCTAGGTTTCTCCACCATATCTGGTGACTGAATATTGGGCCACTGGCTCATACCTTCTAACTGCACACGGATCTGGAAGTCGCTCACCCTTTTTAAAAGTACATCAGTTGAGTTTGAATACCTGCTCTTTGGTGGTTAGTGCCCTTGCATGCATTGACAAACGTTTATACCTCACAAGTAAAATATGACATGAATGACCCATCTAGACTTAGATGTATTTTAGTAGTTGTACATTTATTTTTAAAATCAACCTTAAACTATAGCTTTAAGGTTGTGATAGCAATTTCATCTACCAGTGGGATGCTTGGCTGGTGAATATCACTAATAATCACACACACACACACACACACACACACACACACACACACACACACACACACACACACACACACACACACACACACACACACACACATTTCCCAGGGCCTGAACTGACAAGTGCATCAGGCATCAATCATGGTGCAGCCAGAGATTTTAATAGAAAACAGAAGAGTGTAATAAATAATACAAGTCAAGCGTATACTTGTTACTAATGATCTTTAAATTTGCCATTATGAGTGAAAAAGAGTTGGGAGTCACCCAATTAATGTTTTGGAAAGGTGTTTGAGGCCACATGTGCTATATTTATCTTAATGTAGGAGAATGCAGTCTTAACTGTCAAATTGTGTGTGAAGGTGTGGATGGGGGCAATGAGGTGTACACATAATATAAGGAGTAGTAGTAGTGTGAGTGATGTAGTCAATTTGTGTTTGGGTTAGGGATTGGGCTAGTGTGATAATATTTGGATAGACAGAAGTTAATTAACATGGATGAGGAACCATGGATGTATGTTACAGTGTAATCAAATTAAAATGTAAATGACACTCCTGTCTTTGTGTGTCTGTGTCTGTGAGTATGTGTGTAGATGACTGACTCTGTTGTGCTTTTTGTCTCTGGTTGCAATGGGCACAAGTGAAGCGAATATGCCCTCATGTGTATTGTGTGCCTATTTTGTGTGCGTGTGATCTACCTGCTCTATATGCCATACACAGCTCACAGAGGTCTTGGAAGCTCTTCCCTGATGGTGTGTGTGTTCAGAGTATAGTGTGTGTGGGTGTGTGTGTGTGTGTGTGTGTGTGTGTGTGTGTGTGTGTGTGTGTGTGTGTGTGTGTGTGTGTGTGTGTGTGTGTGTGTGTGTGTGTGTGTGTGTGTCACTGTGTGCTGGTGTGTAGTATTATATTGTTTTCCTCCATCTGTAACAAGTAGAAGAATGCAATTAACTTGCCGGGGGCGTCCCTGGAGAAATGGCAGCGCTGTGCTCTGCTTTACCA
>OMKI01017438.1:8377-16800 GCA_900302315.1 Phycis blennoides | reverse complement strand
GAGGGAACCGGGACAGCAAAAACCCAATCATCAAAACAGACGCTAATGGCCCGTGGAGAGAGAGAGAGAGAGAGACGCACGCTCGCTCACTCATTCACCGGGGGGGGGGAGGACAGACGGCGGCGTGCGGCGGCCAGACAGAAATCCCCCGCGGCGCGAGGAGAACTCATTAAGGAGCCGCGGGATCAATAGCAGGACGGTGAGACGGCGGCGCGGAGACGTAACTCCGAACGGGGGCCGCCAGCTTTACTGCGGATCAGCAACCTAAGCCTCGGTGGTCTTCCAGCACCTTCCGCCCAGCCGGTGGCGTCGTCAAGGTACCGTCCTCCCTCGCGTTGCGCAGCACCTAAATGATTCTATTTAGATTTTTTTTTACGCTTTACCCGGCTCTGGCTCCGCGGCGAGGAATAACAAAGGAAGTGATGTCATCAACAGATTGTGTTTAATTTAACATGTCGTGGTTTTTTTTCTTTTTCTCCCTGGCAGCCCATCCGCGAGACTGGACCGGCGCTTTTTGAGAGTTTGTCGCAGGAGTTTTCTCTATTCACTTTGACTAAGCCGCGGGAGAGACAAGGGTCCATGTGCAGAGGGACCTTATTTATTTATTTTCCCAGCCATAGCCTAGTTAATTCCCCGGGCTAGCGGGAGATCTTTAATATGAACCCTCCGTGCCCTCAAAATAACTACCCACCGCGCGGCAGCGCGGGGAACTGTGTGCGCAGCGTGCAATAAATGGCTGCTGCAAGCTACACGTAATAATTATAAAATGAATACCAGCTACTAATTATGTGCTATGATATGCCACTGATACATTACTTAATAACATGTAAAACATACACAATGCTAAGAGGGATGTAGGAGCAATTAAATATAATGATGGATAACCACATTATACGTTTTGAATCGCTGCCTTTCAAATGTCATCAAAGAGTTTGAATATGTTATAACTCTTTCGGAATGTGTTCATGGTTATCATTTGTATGCCATGTCAAACCAATTAAAAAAACTTTCAATTACCCTTCAACGAGGATCCAACTTATGATCAAGAACAACATCTATTAATCATTTTGTCAATGTCTCCCACCTGGGCAGAACATTTTTCACTTGCTGGTGGTCAGATTGCCTGCAGTTTCATCATGTATTGTACTTCACCTTGTCTCCGTCTCCGGTGGGATCAGAATATTGGCTGTATTCCACAGTTAATTACTGGTAATATGAGCCTTCCCCACACGCACGTGTCTGTCTGTACAGCTCGACGTTTCGTCTGCTTGTCTGTCAAAATCTCTCATGAGCCATCAGTTTTGTTTACGTCTGCTGTGCTAATTCAGAATGGACCACTGGACACGGTCTCTCCTGGCAAAGAGAGAGAGAGACAGAGAGAGAGAGAGAGAGAGAGAGAGAGGAGAGAGAGAGAGGTGAGCAACAGTGAACATAAATGTTACAAGAGCAAAAGGCGGCTTGAGGAAAGAGACGAACGGGGATGGAAGAGGACAGGAGGAAAGAAAAAGAATCAGGAATAGCAGGGAAAAGAAAACGAACAGAGAAGAGATGACACAGGGAAGGGGAGGGAAGGGGGCAGCGGGGGAGGAGATAAGAGGAGCAGACGGGGGAGAAATGGACCAGGGAGGAGAGGAATGTAAAGGAAAGGAGAGGAGGACGCGGAGTGGAAGGGAGGAAGCGAGGAGAGCGGTGCGGGCTTCTGTTGCAGTTAATTACCTTGCATGGCTCATTAAGCCCAGGCTACTCGCTGAGAAGAGGGAGAAAATACAGAGGAGTGTTAACACCCAAAGAGGCAACCAGACCTCCGTCTCTGCCCTCCATCAGGACCAAACGCTAGCGACTCGCTGTTATTTCACAGGTCGGCGCCAATAATCCAGGAGGCCAAACTTAGGATCCTCCTCCGGACACTTGACTTAAGAAGGGACTTCAGTGCATTAAGCCCTATACTGCTTGTCAGTTATGTGCTAAAAGCACTCCTTGGCGACCTGCACCCGCCATTAAGCTGCAGACGGTACCATCTTGCATGGATATTTACTGCCAATGCATCGTATTAAACTCTGGCAAAAAAAAGGAACACACACACACCCAGGCTTCTGCACTTTAATGGGGCAGTACATAAACGCTCTGCCTTCAACCCCTGCCGCAGTATCACCCATAAAGGGCATTATATCGCCTGGGTAGTGGCTGCATGGCTGTGAAGCCTAAATACCTGATGGCAAATGTTTCTCCCTTTTTTTTTTTTTTTTACTGCTAAGGAATACTTAATGTGCAGACCGAAATGGCACTGTGAAAAAGGGAAAAAGCCGTGCGTCATAGCTGTGCTTTGTGTGTAATCACCGCGATTGTTTCTTCTCTGCCTCTAGTTTTTTTTTTTTTTATCTTTGTTGGTTTATTGTCATCTGTTCTGTTCTGTTCGACTCTTAAGATGGTTGATGGATGAACATTGTAGCTGTGAAAGGGATGCAATGCAGAGCTGAACATGATGCTAAAGAGTTCATGGGCTAACGGGGGCAATTCGTTTTTTTTTTGTTATGAACAATGGACATTGTGTACAACGGTCGCGCTTGTGAGTTTCTTATGGGTCTTTTATATCCGGCTGTTGATTGCAATGACACAATTTCCTCCTGTGTGCACACACAGGTCATGACAAAACAAATGCGCTGCTGATGGTGATGTCCTTGACTCTATGGAATGAGGAAGCAGCATTTTGTTTCAGTTAAATAACAAGTGCAATTAGTGTTCTTTGAATATGCATATGAGTCATGGTTCTGAATTTGAATCCCATTGATCCCCATGACACGTTGACCCTAATGAATCCCCGTAGATTGAAACACTCTGGGTGTGCAATTAAGGCTAAATCACCTACAGCTGAAGAGGGATTTACAACAGGAGGCTTTATTTATTTGCTCTCAGGGAGTGGCTGGGCGCTGGGCATGACATGCCTTTACATAATCATCTTAAAAGTAATCTTAATGTGGCTCAAGTAGATGCAATAATTGGATGAATTAAAAGAGACGACACAGCTGCAGCCTTTATACCTGACTGGCTCATATTGAAGGCAGGGCTGTCTGTGAAATACATGCGCAGGCATATGAAAGCAGGCCTAACTCTGGGTGTGGGGGTGGGGGAAGGGGACAATTGTATGGGCCACTGTCAACAGGTATTGGAGTGTAGCCCTACACTCTCCTAACGACCAACCTTGAGGAACTGATGGCACTCATTCTGGACAGCAACACAGCACCATAAATGCCCTCAGGCGTCCGCAAAATGTGCACTCACGCTACCGTTGAAGCTTGCTGGCAGATCAAATCAAAAGATATAAAGGACATCCTCAAAGTGAAGGAAATGTGGTCTGTTTTTGATCCAACCATTGTTTACCCCACTGGACCTTTAGACAAATGTTGGGTTTGGTTTCATGTTTGTGTTGGCTTAGACTAGCAGGTTGGCATGCCAGAATTTGAAGATTTCAGTCATGGATTGGATGCTGTGCTGACACAGACTTGCAATTACACACACTACTTGTAACACTCTCATTTCTTCTCTGTCTCTGCTTTTTTAGAGATGCTATTTAATCTACTGCTTGCAGTTTGAATGCTGCTTGAAGTTATTATCTGGAAGATTTGTTCAATTATGTACAATGTTATTTAAGTCGATGCAATGCGGTTTCATTCTGCTCCGTTTGATAGATGGTTTGTTCCAGCTCAATTGCGCTGTGAACTTTAGAAATAGGTCTGGCCTACATAACTAAACAGGCAATATAGCTGCTTTGATGCAACACATTTTCAATTGATGAATTTTTATATATTTTATATAATTTTTTTGATTTATATATATATATATATATATATTGTTTTATTATTTATAATTTGCGCATTGGATGTGTATGGACGGGGGTCTGCCGTGGTGAAACTACAATGTTCAACGAAGATGGACCACTGAAAGCTCATCTTAGATACTTCTCCCTATGCATTCTTAACGTGGTGTTTCTTGCAGGCTATAACAATGGACATCACTTCCAATGTTGCTGCCGCAAGGAATTCTAAACACAATTCTGAAATCCAGTGCACCCTATGCCAAAGGAGATAGGAAAGTAAGCACTGAAGCAACTTTCTATAGCATTTGGAGAATTTGACAATCTCTTATCATTGCTTCCACGTAATTTCACCCAGTTTGGAGCATTCCTAAGCCAAAAGCATTGTTCAACCGGAGCCTAAGGCCTCATTAAAGTTGTGCGTAAACCAATGGGTGACGTCATGGACGCTACGTCCATACAGTCTGTGGCTGCAACAAGATATTTTATTTTTGAATGCTGCACAATGACCGACTTTTATTTTGAAATCAAACTCTTACATCCGAATCGTGTGCGGTAAACAGAGATGTGAAAGGAGGCGGACACGGAGCCACGCCGTTGACTTGTGAAACAAGCCGATTAGCCGTGAGACATTTACAAGTTTGTATGAAGTAGCTTACATGTTTAACATTAACGGCACTTGCACTAGGTGTTAAGGGCATAAGGTAACGCGTTTGATTAAATGTTTTAACTTGGTACCATGATTGAGAAACAGATGAACACTAATGAGTACTCAATGTTTGACCCTTGTTTTGTTTATTGCACATAAAACTAAGGCACCAAAGGGAAGCTATGTTGGTGTTATTTCATGAATGTCTGTACAGTAAATAAGAAACAGTGCAAAGATTTAGATATAATTGACGAATGACTTGAGCTAACATTTCATGTTTTGAGCCCATATTGTCGTGAGGATGACAAAGCCAACTTACTTCTTGTGATGGGGGATTCATTAATGTTACCTCGGGAGTTTCGCCGATACAGTTGCAACATGGATAACGTTCTCCGTATTTGACAAACATGTGTTTGAATATTGCCTTGCAATGTGCAATTTGCAGTGCAAAAGCAGTCTCCGTCATTGTGCCATTGTAGCTCCCGTCTGACCGCAGCGCTCAAGTATGACTAAGCTGCAGCGAAATGAATTCATGATCTCGAGATAACCAACGTGGTTATGACGAGATAACGACTTCATTAGGCCAGGATCACGACAAAATGACAAGTTTTAGTTTTGAGATACAGATAACGAGTTGTCTCGACGAAACTTGCACAGAAATATTAAACCACCCCATGGCAGCCCTCGGCCTTCATACAAATGGCTTAAAATAGACGGAATAAATACATAAAAATTACGTATAACATGATTGAACCAAAGATAGTGTTTCAAATGAATATATGTAAAACTATTGTGTATGCTTATCTGATCATTTAATAGGGTAAGAGCAATATAGTCATTTATTGGACATAGTATTGTTTAGAAGGAGCCAAGTTCATTCAATCCTTTATAAAACAAGGCTTTTATTCAGCAGCCAAGACAGTGCATATGACAATGCACATAAAATGTTATGTCATAAAAGTGTCCTAGGGATGCCGCAGTCTACGTCAGTTGCTATATGCAGCACCATTTTGTTGCTCAACTTTGCGCTAGCCCTCTTGTAAATTCTGAGGCATAGCAACTAGTCTAAAATTATCATATATTAGCAATGAGAGAATAAAAAGGACTTAGCTGGGCCATTATTACAAATAGCCCTTTTTGAATAGCCTCAAACGAGGGGCAGAACCAGCTTGGGGAAAAAGGTGTAGCCTTCCAAACCTCTGTAGGCACACAGAGATGCCTATGTGTATGCTGAAAGAAAATGTCAGCATACTCATAGGAGTAGGCAGTTTCAATTGGGTTCACTTTCCTCTGCCACCTTGGCCTGCCTGGGATCAGTCTGTAGCTGGGTGTTTGATCATTGATAGAGTCATCTGGGTCAGCTGGTGGGCCTGATGACTCCATGGATTGAACATCCACTCCTGCAAGGTAAAGGCAGCTGCCAAGCGGAGTTGTTTGAACCCTTGAGTGTTCTACAGAGTTTGAATCAAATTTGTCTTTGAAATCCTGCAGTAATGCTGGGAGCTGTAGTTGGACGGAAGACCCGGAGTGGCGGTTCCGTGGACACGGAGCGGAAAGAGACTGAAATGCAAGATGGATTTCCCCAAACCAAGCACCATGGCCGGAGATAGGCTGGGAGGTGAGAGCCCTAGACACTACGCTGTCCCTTTAGTTGTGTTTTGGGCCTTATGAGAAGCTGATTTAAACAAACACATTGCCCTTTTCGGGCCGTTCTCCCTGCAAACTCGGCCTAATTGTTGATCAAATTGTAGTCCAGTGTTGCTGCAACATACTCCTTCCCATTTGCAAGAATAGCGAACCTGTGCAGTCTCTTAAATCATGTTGGGGGGAAAAAAAAAAAAAGTGTTCTCAGGATGCAGCAGGAATTGTAATGTTCAGAGTTATGTCGCCGGTTGGAAAGGATCCATTGATCCTGTTTAGATTTAGTTTGGAGCAAACTTGTCATCACTGGCGAGGCGGCGCCGGTGCTAGCTTCCCACGCGATCAACTTATGACTAATAATTCATGTGATTTATGTGTGTAAAACATTTGGAAACATACATATATTCTATGACACCAAGGGTAATAATTCATGATGTCAGCTGATGCCAAGGAAGTCTTCCAGAGGCAGAAATGGCTGCAGACAAAGTGATAAGGTCGATTTTTAAAAAGAGGGAGAGAAAAGGTTTTTGTTTTTTTGTTTTTTTTCAGCGAGGTTAGTAGAGAAGACCAGACGGCGGCAGCAGGATCTGACAGCGCGGCCAACAGGACGGCCCGGGTCTGTGCGCCCAGCGAAACGAAAAACGGCCGAGAACTTCACAGTGGATCGGTGGTTGATCCCTTTTATACTCGTCTCCTTCAAACGTCTCACAACGTCTCCATTTCGGTGAGGGCATGTGAAACGATTACCCCTCAACACACCGTTTACTCCGTTCTCGGGTTACAGTTTTTAAAACGTTTTAAAAATAACAAGTTGTTTTTTTGTTGTTGTAGCTAACAGTAACTTGCCGTTGCACAATACAAATGATTGGCGTCGTAATTATATCCAGATTTAAGCACCTTCCTGAAAAGGTGCTTGACAAACAAAAACCTTGCCGGGGATAACAAGCTCCCTCGTTTCAAGGGAGCCATTTTTCCCGGAGAGGGCGCTTGAGTTCAGGAGGTCCGTCGGGTGGAGGTGGCGGTGGGCGTCAGGGGTGTGGAAGCAAATCTAATTGAGGAGGCGGATTTTGAAGGTGACAAAGGACTTGACCGAATTCCGGCGAAGGTTGGCGCGATTTGGTGTTTGCTTTTTTTTCTTCTGACCCTTCACCCACTTTCTCCTGTATTGAAACGGGACTATCTTAACCAAAGATTTTTGTTGTGTTTTTCTCCGGTCTTTTCCCAAATCCTTTATGTGGAGCCCCTTTTGGTGGAACTCTGCGTTAATTCGGCCGTCTGATTAGGGTGACTTTGAGAACCGTATCCATTCCACAGGCTAACGGGGCTGAAAGTCAAGATTGATGCCGAGTTTCGTCAACACTCCTTGCAGCGAGTGTTGACCATGTTAATTAACTCATTGATTGAGGTGGGAGGTTCATTTTAGAAAGAGGTGTACTGAGTCCGGGGTTCTGCAAGTCGTAAAACGGTCCTGTGCATACCAATACACCAAGCCTCTGACAAGTACATTCTTCACTCCAAGAACACATTTAGTATCTCTTTTTTTTATCAGTTTTTCCCAAGCCAGATGTAAAAAAAGGATGTGTGTGTGTGTGTGTGCGTGCGTGCGTGCGTGCGTGCGTGCGTGCGTGTGGTGGGGTGATCGCCTGCTATTCTTGCTTTAATTGCCTCAGAATGCTTGGCGGGAACATACAACAGGGATTTCACAAAACTGTTGTTGAACTCCTTCGTGTAACTCAAGCGAGTCTTGCTTAGTGCCACTGCTACGTCTGTATTGATGCACACGCGCAATTCCAGCATGTAATATAGCGGACCTCGTCTGCCTTCACTTAAAGGATTTGGCCTGTTTTTAAGACTTCGGGCTAGCTATCGACATGGTCCGAGTCCAGATGTAAGTCAGCCGGGGCGTTTGTTCAGCTCATCTCCTCGGGGCGCTGTAGGCGCGTTCCAACATTGGGCAGTGGGCCATCGTTTGTCGTCCATTTTATTTCAAACAAGTGATTAGCGGCTCACAGCTGGTAACGGGGGCCCCGAACTGCCCGTACTGTACTGCGTACACTCACGGACATGGAGGCCGTGTGCTGTGTGAAGACAGGGGGCTGCTGCGCTGCAGCCAATGGGATGAATTCTGACTTCTGAATGCAGAGCAACATTTCACTAAGTCACGAGGGTGAGCGTGAGAGGGTGGGTGTTTTTACAGCTGATTGGAGCGCGGCCTCTGCGTTCACTCCGGAATCAAAATGAAGTGCTTAGCTCCCGGGTTGTAAGTAATGTACACGGAGCAAGACTCGCGGGCTGGACACAAATGTCCCTTTTTGCCCTTTG
>OMKI01017414.1:4930-20253 GCA_900302315.1 Phycis blennoides | reverse complement strand
CCCCTCCATCCCGCCCCCCCCCCCCCCCCCCCCCCCGCCGCCCATGTGTCTCACACACACATGTTTTTTTTCAGTTGGCTGATATTGTTCCAGTCCATAGATAACACTGTGGGCTGAATGCTAACCAGAGGTGGTGGTCCCTGGTTACCTGGGGTCCCCACGGGGCAGCACTGAGGGCTGAATGATGACCAGAGGTGGTGGTCTTTGCCCTCACGGTGATACCAGGCTCAGACCAGCTCCTCGCTCTCCCTCTCTCATCTGTTGGGGGAGCGCTAAGGTTGATGTGGAGGACAGATATAAACTGAGCCATTGTCTCCAGAGGGTTAGCTGTTAGCGGTTCAGCTCAGGATATAAGGCCTCTCCTTGTATGGAAGGAGGAGCTCGTACTAGAGGGAACCAGCGACAGGAGCGCCCTGCACGGTGGCTGGCAGTGGCAGCTAAGTGGTGTATGCTAGCCCTTGCGCGCTGCCTCAGATTGCACTTGAATACTCAATGAGGCTCTCACAGCATTCTGGAGCGTGTTAAGGCACATTAGACGCATGTAATCGGGACGGATGATTAAAACAGAACTGCTTCATCTAAACTTTCCTGTAATCACTTACGGGGGGAACAGCGGTTGTACTCAGATGATGCCCTAACTGTGTTAAAATAGTGTTTGTTGTCAGACAATTCTGTCCGCCTACTCATAGCTCAGTATTGGTGACACAATCATTGTGTCTTGTCAGTGTGTCTGTTTTCGACGTAGTGAGCAGGCAAGGTTGAGTCAGTTTCCAAAAATCCCTTCATTTAATATTAGTTTTATGAAATGTTACGATTGATCTGATAACATCGATGTTTTTATTCGTGATTTTGTAAAACCTATTTAATACGGTTTACAACCAATGCAATATTAACATGGACTTCAATACATTACTGTTTTTTTAAATCAACCTGGTGTATATTTCAGAGCAGTGGTTTTCTTTTCTCCATAATCACTTTTGGTCTGACCTCACGGTGCACACTGGCCATTTGTTCCTGGTCTGATGTCTCTGGTTACGTGTGCCTTTGATCATATTGTGTGGCTTACATCTGCTGTGGTTTCCGTGATCGATCAGATAAAAGACTTCTACATCCATCCTCCTAATCTCATGCTGTCTGATGCATAAACCCGTGCTCGGGTGCACATACACACACTTTCTTGTAGCACCGATGTGATGGCTACTAACAGCTGCCATTGATCCATCTTGAAAGCATTTGACCTGCACTGCGAGCCGAGGTTTCTATGGAGAAATTGGATGTTATCTGGTGCTGCGTTGCTCCTCTGCCTGTTTACTCTGGATGGGCCCTCTTTGATCTTTAAACACACTCTGTTTACGCTGTTTACTGGAAAACGTTCTCCGGGGACCGGCTCAGTTTACATTGATCTGGACTGCGGAACTTGTAAGCCCATACTGTTCTGTCATTACTTTCACTACTTTCTGCGCGTCTGTGGTCCGACAGACCAAGCCACAGGGAGATCGCTCACTCGAGTCCTTCAAAAGCACAACCATAAAAGGTTATTCTGTGACAAGCATTCATTTAGCCATGTTAAAACTCATGCTGTATTGGTAAAAACGAGCCTGGTAAAGGAGCAGATCATATCACTTTGAATTTCATCAAATATATTTGAAGAAATATATATTTTCTTTGTATCATGCAAGAATGAACTCTGACCCAACAAGCCAACATTCAACACAATGATTTATTTTTTCCACCCTAAAGGACCTTCTGGGAAGGTTTGGATGGAGAGCCAATAAAACGACCCTTTTAGACCTTTTAGAGAGTGGCTTTCTTGGGACTATTTTCTGTGGATTAAATGCAGCCAACTGAAAACATTGGGAAATCTAGTGTTATGTTTTCATAAAACCTTATGCTGGGCCATTTGAATGCATGTCTTTGGCAGTTGTTTTTTTACGCGTTGTTATCCGGTCTCCTGGATTATCTCCTCATGGCTTCAGTTCAACCTTGCAGAGTGATATCATCCCACAGTACAGAGTTTTTCTGTAACCCTATTGACGCACCGTCACACAGATTGATCCAGGGCTATGTTGGTGAGCAGGTGGTACCAAACTGGGACAAATGGTCAGAACATAGACACTGTGATCACCCACAAGGCTAACTATATAGCTAGCTTCTTATTACCCTTTGATCACCCAAAGGGCTAACTTTAGCTAGCATCTTAATATTGACTGCATAATGTTCCACAAGAATTACTATGTGGCGAGCTTCATATTACATATAGGCATTTAGCCTGGTATTTACCATATAATCACATGCAGCCCTGTTGCCACTGTTGAAGCAAGGAATAGATTCCATGATAGTTAGATAGATTTGTATGCAACCCTCAACTTCTGGTGATTCTCACTGTTATCCATAAACCCACCAAACACCTGATGAAACACAGCTTTGATCTCCACCCCCCAAGATGAATATGAACCCACCAAGTAGTGGAAACCCACGCACACAGACACACACGCACAGGGACACACTGACTGACACACAGACACATTTACACACAGGGACACACACACACACACACTGCCTTCACTACCATTGCCTATACTAGTGTTGTTGTTGGTATCATTAATTATCAATATCTAGGCCACATCTAAATGTGGTCTCCTGCCAGGGCAGAAAGTAGTGGTGCATCCTGGGAAACACAGGACAAGGCTTGGCAAAGCAATCACCATGGCAACACGTCCCTGGGGCTGTGCTGATGATTTGGTGGCAGGATTAGAGAGAGACGATGTGTCCAGAAGGAAAGTGTGTGGATCCAGAACCCATGGAGAGGGAGAGAGCCTCGATTCCAACGGAGAGAGAGAACAAATGTAAAATGTTGTGAATGTTGATGAGTGGGAAGGGAGAAGAGAAAGAGAGGTCAGAAGAGTGAAGGGTGCAGAGGAGGGATGTTATGGGTGTGAGATGGAGGGAGTTGATGGAGGGCGTGTGATTGCATGTGAGGATCTATAAATGGAAGCCAGCCAGGTAAGGCTTTGAGATTATTTTTCTGAACGTGAATAATAGCTGCTAGGCTTTAGCTCAACGTGTGCCACTTCTCCTAGACGGTAGTCATGTGTCTCCAATAGCTGTAGGGCTGTCGAATGGGGAAGCAGTGAACCCTTGCCTGTGTCATTCCTGAAAACTGGCGGAACACGCAAGAGTATAATCATGGTGATCCCATAAGCCTTATCGTCTCATTAGTTCCATTAATGTTGAAAATAGCTGAACTCAATCAGAGATGCTAACTGCTGAGGACCGCCAACACCAGAGGCGACAATCTTGGCTCTAGAAGAGGTCATTGCAGAACTGACAGCAATTCTAGAAGTGAACCCAATTCTAAAGCACATGCGACTTCGAGGAGAGCGTCTCCGTCTCAAAGAGCTGCCACTTTCTAGAAGAGACTCTACTTCCAGAAGAGATGCTAATTCCGGAGCATTAGCGTGTTTCAGGGTTGGAAGTGGCACCCAATTAAGATCCGTCCCCTTCCCTGATCTCTAGGGGATAATGGCTAGATGAAACTCTGTCTCCGCCTGAGAGTCAATTCCACCACATCACTCCATAACCTAATTTCCACAACCCGCCCCCATCATTACAACCAACCTTCCCCCTTCCCTTTATACAGCAAGCTATCCTCACCCCATGCCTGCAAAGATGCAATCTCTCTCTCTCGCACGCACACACGCACACACACACACACATGTGTATGTATGTGTGTGTGCACCATGTATCCTCATGGTGAATTGCAGATTTGCATTCCCCGGGAGGTTGATATCATCTTAATGAAAGTGATGATTCCCTTGTTGGAGGGGTTTCACAGACCTGCTCTGCTCTACTATGACGGCCTCCCATACTCTAGGTTGTTCTCCCTAAATCCGGGGGTAAATTGTGAGTGTGAGGGTGTTCCGGAAGCTTCTGTACAGAGGCAGATATGCTTATTAGCACAGCAGTGAATTGAGGTCTGCTATGGGGCTGGGAGATTAGACATTAGGGAGAGGTTAGAGCAACTGCCACTGGGCCTGAATCAGCCTGCGATGACAGAGAGAGAGAGAGAGAGAGAGAGAGAGAGAGAGAGAGAGAGAGAGTGAGAGACGGATGAGGGAGAGATGGTTCTGCTTGGGATATAAGCATGTTTATAAATGCTCTGGAGCTATTCTGCCTAATGGGGGAGAGAACTCTGCAGACACACAGTTAAAGCAACTGCTCTGTCTGTGTGTCATTCTACATGCTGCTGTAAGTGCATTTGTAAAGAGCTTTTCCAGTGCCTGTGGCAACTCAAAAGCCAATTTGTGTTATACCTGCCATTACCCCATGTACATCCACACTCGTATGTAGACAGTGGTGTGACCCAGCTTGTTGGGAGTCGTCGGGGCTTTGGGTGGGCTGCTCAACAGATGCCTCGGTACATTAGCCAGAATTGAGCAAACTTTGTACCGAAATGTAAGCACCATTAATCCAATAGCCAAACTTGGCAAATTGTAACCCACCATTTGAAATGACCAAGGGAAAAAGGCACAACGTTTTATAGTCCTACCCTATTGTCAGCCCTCCTGCCCCGTGGAGCGGTCTGGCCTTCAGAGAAGGACCGCTTCCACCAGGACAGCAGCTCTCGCTCGGCTCTCAGCTTGGCTGGACGTCACTCGCTACATTCCCTCCAGATTAAAGTTTCAACATGGCTGCCAGCGCCAAATTGGAGGGTAGGAAACGGGAGGATTGGCAGCGAGCTGCAGGAATGTGAATAAGCCCTTCAAAGACGGGGCGATGAAGGGGAAAAGTGCTTGAGAAAGGGCTACGTTGTTCGTCACTAACCCCTCTGTTTTATTTGATGTGAAACACAGGCCTGCCGTTTATCTGACCGAACGGGGGAAGAAACGGTATGAAATAATTGGGACCGGCCAAGTTGCAGCCATTACCCCGAGTTCCCATTCGGTGTCCCTCTGGCGCTGTGAGGGTGTGCGTTATTGATATTGATATAAATGGGCTATTACCGACTCCTGGCGATGGGGGGGTATACTCTGCAGCGGCATTGTGGGTTATTTATATATAATAACAAGGTGTTGTGTTTGCCTCGTGGGATGGGCCCCATGCACCACAGCCTGGTGTTGTTTTTACTGGTCCCGGTGTCGGGGGGGCGGGGCCAGGCAGGCAGCGGGCGCCATTTCGGGGTAAATATTCATCAACCTCTGACAGCGACCGGCAGGACCGGGGAAAACGAGACGCGTGGATGTCTTGTGCAAGACTGCACTGCGTCTGTGTAATGGATCAGCGGGGCTGGAAACTGTGTGCGTCTCCTACCCACGCAGAGCCCCCGCCGCCTCCATCAAGAGGAGCGTAATTACGCGCGGTTGTTGTAGCATGAAGCGGCAGTATCCCCAGCACATGCTCCGGTGGCTTTTGCCAAGGAAGCCCTTGTGCGTTTTTGTGATATCTTGTAGAAAAGATGTCAAAACGTAATTAGCTTTGTTTGTGCTTTAATTGAACACATTGCATTCCCAATGCCAGTCTGAGCCAGGTATTGCTTTCCAGGTGTTGGTTCTCGAATGGAAACTGAATGGTCATCTTAACTTTGCTCATACACTCTTAACTTGTTCACTGTCCTCAATATCATCAAAACTTAGGGTACAGCCTATGAGATCTAATGGTTTAGATTTGAGAACATTTATATTTATGTCAAAAAAATAATAATTCGGCCACCTTTTTAGGTGAAGTACACAGATGATACCTACATAGATGAACGCATAGTACTCTGGGCCCTCATTTATCAAAAAGTTTGCAGAAAAAGTTCTAAATCCTATCGTTCACATGAAATGTAGAAGGTACGTACACACTAAAACATCAAGCGTGCTTATGCTTGTGTCGAAGGTCGTATGCGCACTCTGCATTGATAAATAAGTCATTCTTAATCCTCATGCTTGTGCTAGGCTTAGCTCATTACCATACATTTACGCCCGCAAATAACCATATATGGTTATCGCCCAACATCCCCTTTAACGCCACAGGAAATGTGTAGATTAATATAACAAAATGGAAATAGACGATTCGGTTGGTGAACGGAAGAGTGAACGGGAAAATCCAAAGAGTAAATAAAGAAAATATATGTATCACACAGTGAGATATAAGCTGTGACAGAAGTGCAGCCTGAGAGTGGAGACACTTCTTTCTCCACTCTAAGCTGTACTGCCGTCTGAACTAAAGGAGGTGGCATGCGAGTGCAGTTGGTGGTAAACGTAGAGTGTCCCTCTACCCTGCACAGTAGCGTAAAATCAAGCGCGATTAAAGAGTGTTCGCTTATTAGCGCCACACTGGTGGGGGGCTGACCACGTCCTGTAGAGATGCTCAATGCCAGCATCAACAGAGTGCATTTCTATTTGCATGATTGAAGTCATTGTCGGATGATGAATGCAGCTTATCGCTCGTTGATGTTTGGAAATGCTGCTCTTTATATCACTCTGTTAAATGTAATGTGTGCGTAGTTCTCAACACTTTTTTTCAGTTTTATATATATATATATATATATATATCTCATCAGGGCAAACATTTGTGAGTGTTGCCCTGGTTTTTACATACTACGTCTAAAAAACGTTATTTGGGTACTCAGTGTTCCGTTGCGTTGTAGGTCTTTTGGAGAGATCCCCATAGTGCAGTACCTCTACAGTTGGGACCACACTGATGAGGTGACGGTCTCGTCTACTCGAGATGGAGCACCACTGTGAGGCCATGCCCAGACAGCACAGCGTGGAGCCTTGTTCAGCAGGCCAGCCTGTTCTGGATCTTCAAACACTTCCAATTCCCCTCCACATCTTTGAAGACATCAACACTCACTCCCAGGTTTTGGTTGGCGTAATCAAGGCTGGTGATTATACTGGTTTC
Organism: Phycis blennoides; assembly: GCA_900302315.1. Lineage (NCBI taxonomy): Eukaryota > Metazoa > Chordata > Actinopteri > Gadiformes > Phycidae > Phycis > Phycis blennoides. Next base: position 13,368 of record OMKI01017414.1, on the reverse strand, counting down.
ACATATGTAGCCATCGCTTGGGACATGTTTGCTGACCCCTGTGAGCAAGTGTTTACACATTTCTCTGAAAAGTTTCACTGTTCCACAGAGAAACTTTCCCCCAAGTCTCTCAGAAGTCTGGCCCACTTCTTTTCCCACAGTCACACTGAAGTAATCTTCTTACCACTTCAGATAAGCCTGGGCTGGTACACACTTTTCAAGAGACACAGGTGGGCCACCACTGGTGGCCTGGGAAGGACTAAAGCCTGGTTAGTTTCTTCCTGGTTAGTTTCTGTTGTCTTAGAGACAGCTTATTGATGGTAAAGTTGTGGGCTGTATTTTTAATTAGAAGTTTATCAGGAGAGACATGAGCAGATGTCTTGTGATAAACCATGTCCTTCGTTTCCTTTGAGGTGAATGTCCTTTATCAGATCCTATTCCCTCACACGGGTAGATTTCAGATGTTGAATGCTTGGGGAGGTTGTTTTCCTTTCACCAGAACCAGGTGAAAACCATGTGATTTTATTTAAATTCCCTTATAGTGCCAACGATGAGATGTTTGGAAAACAGGAATTGATATTATTAATCAATATCTTGGTTTAGCACCTGAGAATGGTAGCATTCCATACAGTGGGTCAGAATTTGACACGTTCACTACATGTGATTTAAGAGTACGCAGATTTACACACTTAAGAGTAAAGAAGATTTACACACTCTTTTACACACAAATACACACAAACACTGTATGAAGCCATTTGAAGCTGTCAAAGTATTTTAAACTGAATAAGCTTTAAGTTCAGATGGAACCCAAAAGTCAAATCCAAATAGGCAAACCACACCCAGCTCATTTTCCCATAAAATTAAAAACTTTGCTAATGGCCATGTTTGAACACTTTAAAACAACGTCCACTCTCATATTCAATACCCATTAATGGTAATTGAGATCTGCACAACTAAATACTCTGTACTGAGAAGTACCACATCGATCTGGACTCCTTCCAGTGGCCGGTTCTGACAGATTTCCCGTCACCATAAAGTGCTAATCCCCGGGGCCGCATCAACAAACTGCTTACTGTCTCTGTTGGACACTTAGTTTGAGCTGTATTCCTCTGTTGGCCGTTTCCTGCTCAACCTCTGTGTGTGAGGGCAGAGAACCGGAACAACCATGTTCTGTTTCCCCCTCTGAGGCCATCTCATGATTTATACATGTCGCTCTGTGGAACAACACCAGATCCGGCTCCAATGCCAGATCATTTCAGCACTTTGCTCAAGGGCACTCAGTTATGGTGAAAAATACAACGCAGCCTTCATGTTCGTCAATTTGGATATGGAAAGGTTCCATCTGTTACTGCAGTGAACGCTAATGCGTGTGCCAACATGTACATAAGTGTAACCCGTTCTTGATAATATATATATATATATATATATATGATATAACGTATGCATTACTATAATGTGCACTTTGGCACAACATTGCCATTACGCGTACATTAGTATAGCATCTACTTTACGATAAAATGTCCAGCTGTGTCCTGCTGGACCCATTAGACGTGGCCATGGAAACCAGGCCGCCAGGGCTTGGCCCGAGCAGCATTTGAAACATGTAAGCGCGGCAGATGTTTCACACCAAACCGCTTGTCGGCCGTTAGTCTGGGGGACGTTTGTCTTGCTTCATTTAGTGAACCGCCAGGCTCATTAGGAACCAGACCTCAAGGCCCACATGGACCCGTGGTGGTGGTGGTGGTGGTGGTGTGAGGCACAGAGGGGGTGGGGGTGGTGTGAGGCACGGAGAGGGTGGAAATGTTCGCTTTGTACCGGTGGACATGGAGAAGTCCTGGGGATGTTTTGTTGTCCAGGTTAAGCGTAGTTATAGTTAGGCGTAGTTCTAAACATGTCTTCTCACAACCCCATGGCGCTGCGTCTGGACAGCAGAAGGTACCGCACTTCGGTTCTGTACAGCTGGTGTCGCTTTCAAGCTCAACAACACCAGCAAACGCCAGCATCCCTGTTTATGCAGGGTTGTTTCATGCTGTGCCATCACAGTGCTGTTTCACCACACAAGGACCGTAACTTTTCACTCTGCCCAGTTTGTATTTCTGTGTCAGTATATTGTGTTCATAGAGTGTCTCATTAAATGAGGCATGTTCAAATGAAATACAATTTAGCGAGAGCTTACCTTTCCTTCCTGATTACCCCTCACCATGCCTCTTCCATTGCACTGGCTCTACCGCTGCTCGTTTGTAGGGGTGTTCCCGGGAATTGTATTGTGAGCTCTGAAGTAGTTTATTGGTTTAAGTATTGTGATTTGAAGTGTAATGTTCGTTCTGTTTTCTGTAATTTTACATTGTGACAATTTTAGTCAGTAGGCTTACTTGCCAAACGAACCAGCAAACATTGAGTGTTATTAGTTTTTTCTGGTGGTGATGGCAGAGAGGTGGTGATGGGGGAATCTAATGGGTAAAATCAGCACGCTCACTAGTGTGGGAGCTTTAGATTGCAGGGAGATTAGAGCAGAGGCAAGGCACTGATGAGAGAGAGAGGGGGAGAGGGGTGGCAGGGGGAGGGAGAGAATGAGACGAAGACGACTAGGGTCTTCTGTCCCGTTTCACCGCGATACCGTATCCTGTTCAGACAGGAGACACCCGCTTCTCTGTTTGTGTGCGTGCGCGTGCAGGCGACAGGTGTATGAGCTGTCTGGTGTAGATGTATACAGCGAGGGCAGACGTGCCCATATCACTATTCAGCCTCCGCTCCCTGTCTGCAGATCTGCCAGCGTGAAACGAGAAGAAGATGGAGAAACCGGGGGGGGGGTGGTGTGGGTGGTGTTGGGGGAATTGAATTGTGTGTGTGTGGGGAACTGTATCTCATTAGCCAGGATGCTTCCTGGGTTTGCGGTGATGTCAGGGGACATGAGATGAGGACTGCTTCATTGCAGCAGGAAAGCACGGGAAACCGTCTCGTCGGGTAATGTCACTGGTTCTCTGGACCAATAGGGTTACAGTGTTAGCAGGACGTCGTCATCCAGCGGACGGAATCATTGTGTCGTTTGGGTAAGCGCCGACATGTCATCGTTCCTCAAGATGTGGAGATATGAGCTTAATCCTCGTCTCTGATCCTCGCAGGGCCGACCGCCCCTCACCACGTCAAGGTTGTCGTTGGGTTGGTTGGAGGGTTTCTTTGGCCCAGGGGTAAGGGGGCATGCTCCCGTTACTCCTGACTACCGGCCTGATAAAGGGCCAACAAAACAAACCAGACTTGACTTGGAGAATGGTCTGTAAGGTTGTGGAGCCTGCGGAGGTGGCATGCTAGGGCTATGTGGAAGGGAAAGAGAGGGTGATGGAGAGAAGAGGGAGAGAGGGGGGGGAGAGAGAGAGGCATAGGGAGTGAGAGAGCGTGATAAATGATGCAAAGCGGAGTATTAAAGGGATTTAAGTTCCCCGGGCGAGATAGACTTTACCTCTGTGGATAGTGCATTGGCTCCACCATGACACTCAGAGTAAACAAACCTCATCCCAGCCAATTTGTCTCTGATAAGCGCCGCCTGCCACCTCTCAGCCAATCTACTGCAAGTGCCAACTCTGTCTCGTTTGGAGGGCGCTTGGCGACGTTTGAAATACTGTTCGTTTGGTGCAGGGAGGGCGGGGTTAGTATGTAGCTCGACAAGTGAAGAGCGGAATGCAGGCGGATGACAGGAAGTGTGACAGAAAGGTGCGTGCTGAGAAGTGATAAAATGTCCCCCTCTTCCCCTCCCCCTGCCGGGTACCCGAACCCCAGCTGCTCCCTGACCCCCGGGACTTCACACACATTATCTCGTTTTAGCGGCTGAGAAAGGTGTGCCTGAGTGCTGACTGGGAGGAGAAGGAGGTGGGGGTGAGTGAGTGAGTGCGCATGGGAAACGGGAGGTCAACCATGACCATAAAGTAGGAAATGGGGCAGTGGGGGGGGGTGCAATGGAGAGATTAGGTAGAACAGACAAAACGGAGGACACACACATCGTGTATCGTGCAGCGTGAGCATGTGCAGTCTGATAACCGGGAGAGTAGAAATTACAAACACGAAACGTAGAAGCCAGTGGACAGTGGGAACCATGGTGACCACATCAGCTTGGTCAGGGAGGCTTTTGTGGAGCACAGCAATAACAGGATTTGAATAGTCAAACTGTTTCAGGTTTCTTGTGTCAGCCGTGGTTAAATACATTTCTTAGCCCTGGGCCTTCCCCGGCTGTCTGTTCCCTTACTGCTCATGGGGTCATTTTGAATGCGGATCACTTCCAGAGGAGCCAGATTGAGTGGAGTTTGAAGATGAGATGGAATTGCCACATATTGGAGACCTGGAAAGTTACCCATCAGTCACCTGAAATTGTGCAATTTACATCATCAGCTATGGTCAATATTCCCTCCTCGCTTGGGTCTCGTGGCCCTGGACATATCGATCAGAACAGTTGGCGAGATAGTAGACCATTAGAGTTGGATGAGAAGGAGCGAGGGAGTGTGGTTCCCACCCTGCTCAGCAGGATGACTGTTGCTTATATCTGTTCCCAGTCCTGTTCCTTCACTCCTCTTCTCAGTCTCATCCTCTCATCTTCTTGTTTTCTACCCTACACACACACGCACGCACGCACGCACGCACGCACGCACGCACGCACGCACACACACACACACGCAAACACATGCATGCACCGATGCACACAGTCAATGTCTCTGTAGAGTGAGTGAGGGAGGGAGGGAGGGGGGGTGGGGATCACTAAAGAGACTTAATAACATAGGGCCACTGCGGGCAATGTCAGGGCAAGGAACACCATATATAGAGAGTTCCTGCAGCTTGTGATTAAATGAAGAAGGAATGCCAGCTGGCCTAATGTCCTCATTAAAGGTAGGGACAGAGAGAGAGAGTTTGTCAAGCAGTGGGGGAGAATAGGTGTGTTTGGTGTGGTCTTCTCATGAGGCCATATTAGCAATTGATGACAGAATGTGTAAAATAAGGAAGAACTTCCCAGCTCACAGAAACAGCGCCTCACACTGGTTAGGGGTGAACGCAGCACCTAGGTCGAAATGGATATCTAATCAGTCTAATGAGTTCCTTCACCGGTTGTGTCGGAGCAGATTGTAGATGACAAAGCATTTTCTCAATTGAAAGCACTTTTTGTGAGTATCCATCCCCAACGTTTCCCGTACCCCAGAGACCCTGTGAGGGCCCGTTGGACCGTTGGCTCAGTGTGTGTGTAACCACACCCTTTGTGTGTGTTTGTGTGTTGGCTCAGTGTGTAACCACACCCTTTGTGTGTGTTTGTGTGTTGGCTCAGTGTGTATAATCACACCGTTTGTGTGTGTTTGTGTGTTGGCTCAGTGTGTGTAACCACACCGTTTGTGTGTGTTTGTGTGTTGCAGGTAACTCCCAGATGGGTGCTACCATCGTGGACGCCCTGGACTCTCTGTACATCATGGGGCTGCACGAGGAGTTCAAGGACGGCCAGGAGTGGATCGAGCAGAACCTGGACTTCACCGGCGTGGTCAGTAGAATCCCTTCAACCTCTACTTCAGGAACCAAACCCTGGTCCCAGAGAATGGCAGAAGACGCACACATACAGAGTCAAGATCCCCGATAAAAAAAAAAAATGAAAAAAAGTTCAAAAGCATACAGGTTAAAGTGATCAAACAATCCTAACCATCTCTCCTGGCTTCACTTTGGCATCCGTTACTAATGTAATTCGTCCAAAGCTAATTTCAGTGAACTTTAGATGCATGTCGTTCATGAGTTAGTGGTTGGTTGGGCATCTTGCTAAAGGAAGCCTACAGGAAGGCTTTAGACATTTGGATCCAAAACCTATCCTGTCCAACATTGATTGAGTAGAGTAGAGTTACTTAAGATGGAGGAACAAACTGGGAGCCTGATTTCAAATAATTGTGACTATTTGAAAAAAGTAATATCTTCCAGTTCAAACTTGGCAAGACAGCCAGCAATAACAAATACCAAATCCTTTGTATGCTGTTACGAAGGCAGAGCAGATTTACTTCCAGTGCCCTTAAAAGGGGAATAACTGCTCAACTGTATTCCAAAAATATTCCCAGCTGTTCCTGGTGTAACCTTTTAGATGGTCACCAAGCTGTGTGAACCACTGTGCACTCCAGCTGAGTTTGGGTTCATCTGATAGAAGGACACTTGACACACACATTTGATCCTCCTAAATGCACTTCCATGGCAGAGTGACACTCAACCCGACTCACTCGCACTCTCAATTCAATAAAGCCTTATTGGCATAACATTTATATGGACAAAATATTTTGCCAAAGCATGGAATGTATATTTACATCAATTAGTATACTGTATGTATGTGTAGATATATATATATACAGATTAATAACATTCAATACATAGGCTTATTTTACAATACAAAGGAAAATACACACAATCAATTACATTATGTCTATGTGACACTTTCATTCCCCCATTTTGATAAGGAAACATAATGTTTCCTTATCAAAATGGTGGAATGAAAGATATTATCTTTCTCTTGGACGTGCTGATAGAAACTCCCCTGCCAGATGTGCTGTATTTATTTTTACCAAATAGGAGTTTTTGGAGGTTTGGGAAATGTGGAATTTTGTTTATAAACAAAATTCTCTCTGTCTCTGTCTTTGTCTCTCTCTCTCTTTGTCTCTCTCTCTCTCTCTCTCTCTCTCTCTCTCTCTCTCTCTCTCTCTCTCTCTCCATCCCCTCTCTCTATTCCTGTCCCTCCCTCGGCCATGAGTTTCATCCTGGGTTGTAGACACATAGGAGGGTTGCTGTGGTAACCAGGACACAAAGCAGGAGTCATGGTAACAGACCGAAGGCTACAGCTACACGCAGAGAGGACTTATTACTATTTTAGGGGCCATGTTCAAACTTACCTCATTGGGTTGTTAGGCCAGTTCAGTCATTCATATACTTTTATATATTATACTTTTTATCTTTCAATACCACAATTGATACTTTAGCATTGTTGCTACTGCCTTGCTTTACTCTGGGAATAGAGCCCCAAACACTGGGACTGTTAAGGTCTTGCTGCTGTCTTCTCATTCCTCCTCCACAACTTCAACATTTGTATTCCCTCGTTCCATCCCTCTCTCTTTACTCTGTTCTTTAAAGTTAAACGTCTCTCTCTCCCGCCTGCATCACACCTCTCGCTGATCCCCTGGTCTTCTTACACCCAGCCGAGGTGATGGGCGTAGGGGCTGGCTGGCTAACAGGCTGTCACTGTGACAGCTCATTAACCTCTGGAGGAAAGGAAAGAGACGGAGAGACAAAAGAGGGGGGGGGGGGATGTGGGAGAGGAACCTGGGTGAGAAATGGTCAATTGACGGTGTGGTGAAAGAGGAATGGGAGGCTGGGGAAAGGGGACGACCTGATGGAGGAGGAGCCGTGCAGCCAGGGTCAGGATGACATGCAAGACAACAAAGGAAAGAGATGGGAAAACAATTCTGAAAACAACCGTTGTGCCTCGGCTTGTAAGGTGACCGAGGCCGCCGCCGTGTCTCTGTGCTGTCCTTAACGCACGCTGCCCCTCCACACCCAACGGGTTCATCAGGTAAACGGGACCCAGTGAGTACTCGGCTGGTAGGAGACAACCGAGCAGAGGAAACAGAGCTACAGGTTCTGTCACAGACTGGCCGGGGGGGGGTCACGCAGGTGACATGGTGACATGCATTCTTCATGATCTAAATGAGTCATCCTCATCCGAAAAAAGGAAGCTGACTGCTATACGTGCACCTTTCCCTGCAGACATGTCACCCAGAGAGAGTTGGCCAACCAACAAGTGGAAGCGACCGACGTCGTACACCCAGCGATGACTAACATTCTGTAGCCTAGCTTTATGTGCTATTGTAGCATTTGTGAGCGTGGCGTGAAGCGTCGTAGCCGTCAGAAAAGGCACTTTTGCTCCACGCTTGCAAAGGGCCCGGCGCGATGCCGTCAGATGTGTCGGCTTGAGGTGTTTCTAACAAGCTTGTTAGGGAGGACCGCGAGTGGCTGCAGCCGGCTGAGAGACGAGGACCGAGCATTAATCCCCAGCTTGTGCACTGCGGGTCTCGCCCGCAGCAGCAGGTGGTCTTTATCAGCCCTGGGTCACCTCATCCTAGATTGTGCTGCCAAAGCTCCCAGGCTGGATCACAGTTTTGACAGCATTTACAGTACCTTTAAAGACAAACATTAGGACGGGAAACTGCCCTTGGTTCAATAACTTGGTGTGCGTGTGTCTGTGTGTGCAGATGTGTCCATGTGTATCCACAAATGCATACTCATAACAAATACATTCATCTGGATGTCTACACATACATATACACCTTTTTTATTGCACACACACACACACACACACACACAATAGTATTAGTGAATGTAATGGACTGCCTTGTCAGCTTCAGCTCAGCAGTAAGTCATTGTTGGACGGTCCAGGGTCCTGATGATAGCTGCCTGTGGGGCCTGGG
>OMKI01017400.1:2223-28672 GCA_900302315.1 Phycis blennoides | reverse complement strand
CCGTGGTGATGGGGAAGGGGCAGAAGGAGTGCAGGATCTACCAGTGCCAGTACTGTGACTATAGCACGGGCGACGCCTCGGGCTTCAAGCGCCATGTCATCTCCATCCACACCAAGGACTACCCGCACCGCTGCCACATCTGCTCCAAGGGCTTCCGCCGGCCCTCGGAGAAGAACCAGCACATCCTGCGGCACCACAAGGACGTGGTGCAGGAGTGACCCAACGCCGCGGTACGACCGTCAAAGGAGCCCCCACCACACCCCCCCCCCCCCTCCCCGTAGCCCCGTGCCCCCCCTCGGGCTCCTCCTCCGGGAGCAGCTCCTCCTCCGGGAGCAGCTCCCTCTGGCGCCCGTCGGGGCGCTGCACTTAGTCCGTTCGTTGTTGTTGTTTTCCTGCTCCTTCTAAACCAGCCTTCCGTCAGACAATTGGTCGTCACAGATGTGTGAAGGTGTACATACCGCTAGGCTCTCATCTGACAGAACGGTGGGGGGAGGGGGGGGGGGGTTCACCCAGGCGAGGCTTGCACTAGGGCTGCATGTCTGTCAGTGTGCATGACACATGCAAGGTGCAGAGTCCTCATTTTGTAGATACACCCCGTTTTTTTTTATGTTGTTTTACAGGTAACGTACTGCTCTAAACCACACTGGTCCTGATTATTTCTGCTGTCACAGAAAAACCTTTCACACAACACATTTTCACACAACCTGAGTTCATGTTCACGGCTGTGAAAAACATTTTCCAAAGCACTTGCCAATTATAATTTTTTGAAACGATGATGGATGCAGTAATGATTTGGTTATTTCTTTGTGCTTCCCTCGGCTTCCACCTAATTTTCTAACCTTTTCCTTCCCATGTGTCCACAAAAATATACTAAAAGGCACAGAACATACAAAATTGTATTATTATACTAAATAACATTCATGGCATCATGTTTTAGGATTGACTTGGCTATGTGAAATACTGAAACGGTCACGATAATAATTTAAGCCATGCCCAGCTACAGGACTCACGTAGTCGTCTAGTATATTCAAGCATTACACTAATATTCCTATTCTCAATCTCCTATGTCGGACAACGCCCCCTAGTGGTGAAACGACGCCATGACTGGCGGCGTTTGGAGATGAACGTCAAATGAAAAAAGGTTTCCTTTTTGTTTGTGATGTTTATACTGCAATAAAACGAGTGGGTGACACGTGCAGCGGTATCTGTATGTGGGAGCTGATACTGTCACGACCCACCACATCGGTGAGGATTTCTTTCTCTCGGGCCTTAATAGGGTTAGATAATGGTAAACCTGGTGCAAAGTTTTTATTAAAGCAAACCGAACTCACGTCCGAGTAATTGACCTTTGTCGGTGGAAAGGGAACTGTATTGTTGGACTCAAACGTCAGACGGCCGGTTCTGATGGTGTATTTGTACTATGGCTTTTACTTTTTATTTCACCTGTGACTTTTTTTTTTGTTTTTATATTTATTTCATCATTTACAATGTGTTGTATAGTTACATGTAACTAGACTTCTATGGGACGTAAATTATTGTTTTGTACACAACTCTGTAAAAAGTGTGTAGATGTAAAACACTTTACAGAAACAAAATCAAAACTGTGTTGTTATCGATGTACTTCAATGTATTTGTTAAGAAAAAAGGTAATAAAAGCCAAGTATTTTACCTGCATGTGGGGCTATTTTATCCATCACATCAGTAGGCTATGATTATATGTTGTCCTCAAAATTATGTAGTTCTTTTTGTAACTTGGTCTCAGTCAGTGACTGCGATCCATTATAAAAAAAAAAAACATCTTTGGATTAAATGACAGCAACTAGTGTGCACCAAATCCTTTTTATTTAATTTTATTTTTATTTAACCGGTTAAAATCTACAATGGTAACTCCGCGGCAGCAGGCTGCACGGCGTGCAGAGGAGCAGTGTTTCTCTGAACCCGGGGCAGCGGCTAGGCGTCAGGGCACTCCCCTAGAAGAAGTGAGGTAGAACAAGGGTAAAACAGCGTTGTGTATTTTGGATGGCTATTGGGATTGAGGTCATGTTTGTTGTACTGTGACATGGATAGATTTGGCGGTAGGCTACCGTTTTGGGGGAAGATGACTATGTTTTCGGGCAGAATACCGTTCTCCAGGGAAAACTGCCTGAACCTTTCCAACAGTTGAGGGCTGAGCTGGGTCGCCCGGCCTGTCAAAGCAGACGTCAGGTTAGTGAACAGGCTTGTTGGTGATCTTACGAAATATATTTTGTCAAAATGGGTAAATGTTTTACCGTATAATTTGTTGAGGACGGTGGAAACGCCGCCTTTGGATTTGAGGTTGTAGATGAGCGCGTACTCGTCGTACTTGACGTCGACCACACGCATGTCGTTATCGTTATCCATTCCTGGCAGGTGAGTGAAACGCCGATTAAACACAGATGTGTGTGTGTGTGTGTGTGTGTGTGTGTGTGTGTGTGTGTGTGTGTGTGTGTGTGTGTGTGTGTGTGTGTGTGTGTGTGTGTGTGTGTGTCTGTGCGCGCGCGCGCGTGTGTGCGTGCGTGCGTGCGTGACTCACGCTCGCTCTTGAACATGAACTGTCCAGGAACATCGGTCTTCTTTGCCAGGTGGCTCATTCTCCAACACGACGCGTCAGACCTGGAAATTAATAAAATATTAGGCTCATCTTATTAGGTAATATTATTTGAAAAAGAGAATTATTATTTATTAAGTCATTTTTATTTCAATATTGTTGCTGTTTATCGGTAGGCCTTTTTACCTGAGACTAGCGTAGGACATCTCCAGGTCGCCCGCAGCGGTTGGCGTCAGCATGGCGGTGCCCATCTTCATGCTCGCCCGGTGATCCACGAACCACTGGGCGTTGGTGGCGAAGCCGATCAAATACCATTTCCCCGCCATCTGCATTATTATGCAGACACACCCGGGGGGTTATGTTAACTTAGCAAATGTACACTTTTGTGTACACTTTGTCTGAAACTTAACCAGCTTGTAGCAAAAACGTTTGCAGGAATAACGTTCTGGTTTGTTACACAATAAGATAATTTGATTAGCTTTGTACCTCATCAAACGAAGGTGTAGGAGCACATCTAAACTAAACGTAAAAGTAGCCCAAAGAAAGTACGGAATGCATCAAAGAAAGCATTATATATGACTAAACAGAAATCACCATTATCATAGGATCTCATTTTGCTGTGAATAAAGTACAACTGAATAAAGTAGAAGAACAACAACAGTATTCCATCTGCCTCATCAGCAGCTACATGTCATTTTAAGTGGCCATTTCAATTGATCATAGATTGATACGTATTATTGATTATCAGCTACAGTAGCTAAGTGTCTTACCGCCTGGAGGTCAAAGTTTTCTTGAGGTACAACATCAGAAGTCACAAGCAGGGAGCACAGCAGTATCCCCAAAGCACTCAACATCACGGTTGCCATAGTTATGCCTTTTCTGTCCCGGTTACGATTTCTGGGTCTAGGGTTTGACGGTCACCCCCTTATATAGTAAAGTTGGGGAGTGTGCGCGCGCACACACACACACACACACACACACACACACACACACACACACACACACACAAAAACAGATCCCAGGGCGGGAATGGGTTTAAACATGCAGAGTGATTTATCTCATTCATGGCAGGACTTCACAGACCCCCAGGATCATAACTTATTGCATATTATTGCATTGCATATTATATATTATTATTTTAAGTGTTGCTGGTAAAAGAATCAATTTCCACACGGATATTGAAATACCTTAGGTATTTTAGGTCGGGAAATAATGAAAAGCAACAGAAGGGGATAAACAGCTAGTTGTAAACAGTGCAGAATGTGTGTGTGTGTGTGTGTTCCTGTAGCTTCTGTAGCCCTGACACATAGAATTGAATTCACTTGTCAGCAGAACCGTAACTGTAAACAGCATGGTCACATATGCTGTATGTGTGGGTGTGTGTGTGTGTGTGTGTGTGTGTTTATATGTTTTTGTGTATGTATGTGTTTATGTGTGTGTCATTGCGTGTGTGTGTGTGTGTGTGTGTGTGTGTGTGTGTGTGTGTGTGTGTGTGTGTGTGTGTGTAATCTCTTTGTATTGGTGTATATCCACTGACCTTTTTCAAAATACCGACTACTAAATAAAGGTTTAACTTCAAAGGCTGCTCGTGCTGCAGATGAGCCAGATGACTGGAGCAGGAAGAAGCCAGGCTATAAGGTTTGCCATTGACAGCTATCTGCTGTCTCTGTGATTGAGAGGATATTGACCCTATAGAGCGCCAGCCTGGGCCTGTGGCCAGGTATCTCTGTAACTGGCCCTGAGCTTCCTGTCTATCTATGAGGATTCATAACAGCTTTCATCTCTCTTGTTCAGGTGCTGGTCTCTCTCTCATCTTTTTTTTTACAATTTTACCCTTTCCCTTCTGGTGATTTCAAAAAGGCTATACAATGTCTTCACTCTCGTTGGAAAATCATGTAAAATGTGAATACTACAAACATTGTACAACTTGCAGAGCGTTCCGGATTGGCACGTATTCTAACTGGTCGTTCAAAATGTACCTCTCTGGCTTTGCCTTGTGTAACTTTTTTTTATTGGTTTTTCTTGCCTTTTTTGGATGGTGTGGACAGACGAGGTCAGCGGGTTGAACGCGAGCAGGAATGACACCATTCCCACTCGATTGTGATCCTGGTCCGACCACTGCCACCGCATCTTGTTTGCGTGTTCCCGTGTTCCTTGTTTGCGTGTTCCCGTGTTCCCTTCGTAAAGTGTGCGTGTGTGTGTGCGTGTCACCTGTGTTAATGATTACACATCTCTTAACTAACCCGCTAAGCTGCTGAGTCCCACCCCCCACCCCACCCCTGTGGGTCGGTTCCTTTGTCTCTGTGGCCGTTCTGCTTCGGGTAAAGACGTCTGCTGGGGTGTCTTCACTGCTGGGCCGAGCGCGAGCGTGACATGACTGAACATTACCCCCAGCGTAACATTACTGAGGTTGTACTTTTTAGTTTGGCATCGTTATGAGGCTGACGTGTTCTCCGTTTAGCCAGTGAATCACTTCATGCTCAGACCGATGACAGCTGCTGTTCCTGCTGCATAGCTCCGAGGTATGAAAAAATGAAACACACTGTGAACACTGTGTATATGTGCAGTCCTCTTTGAACGGGCCACGTGCACGTGTGTGCTTGAAGCTACAAAGGCCTGTTGAATGTGCAGCGGTGTGTCAAGCAATGTTTTTTTCCATTAAGGAGGGCCCCCAATCTCTGTTGCCTCCTGGAATCTCAGTAGATGGGTGAGGACACACACACGCGCACACACACACGCGCGCACACACACACACGCACACACACAGGGGAATTCCTTCTAGGCGCTTCTGCCAACATAACACAGATAAGGTCACAGCCTGTCTATGGCCTTACTCACCTAGGGTTCATTTTGGCTCCATTCCACATTCAGTTTGACCACCCAGCTAGCGTTTAGACCCAAGATGGCTGCTATAGGTGAATTTTAGGTTTTAATCTACTTTTTTACATAAGTAGTTACATAAGTAGCATTCATATAATAAGAACACACCTTATGTGGGTGGGGCATAACATTACACAACCAAAGATAATATTGATTATATAATTCTCCTCCGAGCACTTCCTGCTATCTCACAAACCTGCCAAGTCCCATAGACATCTCTTTCAATTACATCCTTTATGTTAATCATTCACTTTATTAACAATCACACTCCGGTTAACAATCACACTTTATTAACAATGAGCTCCGGTTTTCCATGGATGTGCGTCACATTACGGAAATTAGAAGGACATTTCTCTGTTGTCTTTAATGTACTTTAATGTACTTTACAGTGAATAAGAGGTAAAAGCTCAAGAGATGGAGATGAACACCAGACATTGCCACAAGAGGTCAGGCTTGCCATAGCATCGGTTCAAAGGCCTCTCCACACTGTTGTATGTAGTAAACTACATACTATGTAATGTAATATTATATATGTAGTACACATACAAAGAAAGATGTTTTAATTCATGAGAAAATGTGAAGAGCAAAAGTTTAAGCAAAGTTGTACAAAGGGTTTTTGCAGAAAGGTGCATTGCATAGCATAGTCTGGTGCATAGTCAGTCAATTTTAAACCAAATCCTATCCATCTTAAATGCAGATCTGTGACTCTATGTGATGTATATCTAAGTGTATATTTTCATGGCATGCATCCATCTAGTATGAAGCAATCATTTACGTGCAAGTTTCACAGAAAGTTGCTGTTCGATTCTGGGGATGACTGCATATGGAACAGGATTAACGAGAAATGTCAGACAGCATGTATAGTATTGTATGAAGCCTTGTGTATTAGTTATTAAATTACAAGGTAGCCGAAATTGGAAGACTTTTTATTTCATTGTGGTAGTCATAGAGATGGTGGTATCTAGGTGACATCATAGAGGTGGTAGTTCCTCTTCCAGATGTGGTTTCTAGGTAACATTATAGCGATAGTTGTACCACTGGTTTCAAAATGTATTAAACCTGTTTCATTCAATTGTAAAATGTTTATACCTATGAATAAGATGTGTAAATTAGTGCTGTGTAGAGAATTCCTGCTGAAGGCCTCTGGAGCAACTAGGGAACGAAACGTCACTTAAAAAACATTTACTTGCACGGAGTTCTGAATCCTTTTTGACCGGTGGATAGACTGGTCTAACTGCCACGCTTCAATTCCGTTGCATCGTCGGCATGTGAGAGTGCAGCACGTCGGACTGGGGCTGGAAGATCCTCTCCTTCATGTGGACTGAAGACTCCAAGCCAACTCTCCTCAAGTCCATCCAAAAATCCATCCAAAAGAGTCCTCTACCTTGTGGAGGCACACACTGTTTGATTAAAGTCTAGACACACAGCGAGTGCCGTCCAAAACCCGCTGACTGGAGCACTTCGGAAAAACCTCTCAGCTCCGAGGTCCCCGCTTCAGACCAGGTTGGCGGGTCTGACCGGAGCCGGGCCGCTGCGGGCCATGGTCAGGAACTCCAGCCAGTTGAGGAAGAATCCCCGGGAGTACTCGCCGGTGTCCACCACCAGGCCCAACAGGTGGCGCCGGCCCGTCTTGTAGCGCAGGGCGTGCTGGGCCTCGCGCTCCGTCACGTTGAAGCTGATGTTGAGCAGCTGGAAGAACAGCAGGTGGAGCAGAGCGGCTGTCACGATGCTGCTGTACCAGGCGCAGGTGAAACACAGCGCCGCGCTGGGGAACACAACGGAACAGGAGAGGCTCAGGACCCGGGGTGGCCCGGCGATGCCTGTTCTGTGGAAACTTGTTCCGGTGACTTTCTCACTGTATTAGCAGCAATGAAATGTTTCACCTTCTTATGACAAATGTACTTTTTGTAAGTCGCTTTGGATAAAAGCGTCTGCTAAATGCCCCTAAATGTAAATGTAAATGTAAATGTAAATGTAAATGTAAATGTAATTGTAGTAGGGCTGGGGCATTGGGGCATTTCTTGTGCTCATGCATCTCCACTTACTGCAAAAGCTCAAACATTTTTGATCGCTGCTATGGAGTACGGAGTACGGAGTACCTGTCTAGAGTATGTAGAGTATTCAGTACCTGTCTAGAGTATGTAGAGTATTCAGTACCTGTATAGAGTATGTAGAGTATTCAGTACCTGTCTAGAGTATGTAGAGTATTCAGTACCTGTCTAGAGTATGTAGAGTATTCAGTACCTGTCTAGAGTATGTAGAGTATTCAGTACCTGTCTAGAGTATGTAGAGTATTCAGTACCTGTCTAGAGTATGTAGAGTATTCAGTACCTGTCTAGAGTATGTAGAGTATTCAGTACCTGTATAGAGTATGTAGAGTATTCAGTACCTGTCTAGAGTATGGAGTACCTGTACGGTGTATGGATTGCCTGGATAGAGTAATGAGTGCCTCTGTAGGGCATGGTGTACCTGTACTTGGGCATTAGTGCAGGGTGGCGAGGAGGTGCTGAATAGCGCCTAGTGCACCTTTACTGGCTGGGTATAGAGCATGGTGTACCTGTACTGGCTGGGTATAGAGCATGGTGTACCTGTACTGGCTGGGTATAGAGCATGGTGTACCTGTACTGGCTGGGTATAGAGCATGGTGTACCTGTACTGGCTGGGTATAGAGCATGGTGTACCTGTACTGGCTGGGTATAGAGCATGGTGTACCTGTACTGGTTGTAGACCCCAGGGCAGTAGAGCAGGGCTGTGAGGAGGGGCTGGCGAGGGCACAGGCTGCGCAGGACCAAAGTGATCCCGTACACGGAGGTCAACAAAAACACAGACAGGGTGAACAGGAAGCAGCGGTGGTTGCTCTTTCCAACACAGCTGTTTATCCTACGGTACGTGGTGGGATAGACACGCCACACATACACAACAACACAAGACAGCAACCCGTGAACTTCGATCCACACGCACCAAACCTCACGCACGTTTACACACAGGCTTGCCGAGAGGAACTTTCAATTGATGCTGTTGTCGAGCCTGCGAACACACGTCTTATT
Organism: Phycis blennoides; assembly: GCA_900302315.1. Classification (NCBI taxonomy): domain Eukaryota; kingdom Metazoa; phylum Chordata; class Actinopteri; order Gadiformes; family Phycidae; genus Phycis; species Phycis blennoides. Next base: position 20,176 of record OMKI01017400.1, on the reverse strand, counting down.
CTACGGAACACAACTGCGCTGCGCTGATGAAGACACAGATGAACGATCATGTTAAAGACACTGACAGGCGATGGAAGCATGACGCGGAGTCGTTCAGCACCCACCAGATGCAGTGGTGGTCCAGTCTCTGCACGCAGGACCCACAGATCCGGCAGTGTCCGGCGCGCGGCGGCCGCACCACTTTACACACCGCACATCTGCTGCCCTGGCCCTTCGCGAGCGGGGCCCGCGTCTCCTCCCCCGCGCTCCTCACCTCGGGGCGCGCGCCTCCGTTCACCCCGGCGGGGCCTTCGTCCGGCCCCGCCGGAGCAGACCCCGGCGCCACGAAGCCCGGCCCCCTCTTGGTGCGAACCAGCGAGACGATGGTGACCACCACCCCGCCCGTGGCCAGCACCACCTGCGGGGCGCCCACGTCCCCCCGAGGCAGGATCTCGGTGAGGAAGAGGTAGTACATGTAGGCCAGGGAGTGGAGGGAGAGGGTGAGGAAGAAGAGGGTGCGTTTCTTGCGGCGATGCGTGGCGTAGTAGTACCAGAGCAGGAGGCAGGGCAGGGCGCTGAGCACCACCACGCCCAGCAGGAGGTGGAGGGCCGCCAGGCGTAGCAGCAGGGGGAGAAGCACCAAGGCAGGGACCATGGAGACCTCCAGCCTGTCGATCACGTAGGTCAGGACAGGCGACCTCTGACCCACTGCAGGACCCTTCAGCCACCTGGGAGGAGAGACAAAGACCGAGGTCGGCCAATGTGTGATAATGGGTTTGGCGGTTTAAAGTCCCGCGGGGACGTTGAAATCATCGTTGGCCTCCGAGAAGGTTCGAGGCCTTTTCAGCATAGTGTGTCTCGTCTTCCTCACAGCTACTCTACTGTCCGATACTCTGTCCAATTGTTTTCCTCTTTAACGTATTGTCTGTCTACAGAAGAGCCCTGAAGACAATTTTGTATGGTTTCATACAGTTTTTAGATAGCAGAAAGAGAGAGAGATCGTGATTTTGTGTTGTGATTGATAAAGCTCTTAAAATGTAGATCGTTATTTTCAGCAATTTTCTGTCTCTGAGCCTCTGCTCCAAAGATGAGTATTTCTAATTTATCCTTTTTCAGATGTAAAATCTTCTTTGACATCCATAAATTAATTAAATGAATACACTGAGTTAGTGAGTGTATGAATTGTAGGCCATCAGAAGATAGATACTGTAGATGTACCGTTGTGAATCATCTGCAGAATCATGGTATATATTTTGTGTTTCTTTATGACATGTGCTAGTGGGAGCACAAAGAGATTCAATGATAATGGTTATATTGGGTACACATGATACCAATTTTGTCTGAGATAAAATCTCCAGTGGACACAAAGAACTGCCTGTCCTGTAGGAAAATCCTGAACCAGCTTAGAATTGGGCTGGATAGGGTAACCCATATTTAAAATCTTATCTTAATGTTAATATTAAAGGTGGCACTGAGATCCAGGAGCACAAGAACACACCGTTTTTCTCTGTTTGTATGCAGATCATTCACAACTGTGATATGTGTTGTTTATGTGCTATGGTGAGGTCCAAACCAAAATTGATGAACGTCTAGAAGGCTGTTTGATGCAACAGTTATCAAGCTGAAAATAAACCTGTTTATTCCAAGTACTTTGCTGAGGAATGGGCCTATAGTTAGCAACAACCGTGGCATCAAAGATTGCTCTTATCCCGGAGTGGATTCATGACCCCTGTTTTGAAAAGTGCTGCACTAAATATACCTTAGTGAAGAGAGCAGTTTCCAGGGCCTCTTAACTACAAGCCCCGCCCCCTCCCCCCCTGCTCACCTGTTGCAGGCCTCGTCCAGGTCCTCACAGTGGCAGGAACACCCGTACTGGTAGCAGTCACACTCGCAGCAGCACATGGAGTCGTCTGGCTCCGGGGGCTTCAGCTTCTCCCATTTCATGACGGCTCACCGAGTGTAGCAGCTCAGCGGCAACCTGCCAACAGGTCGATGCGTCTCAGCGCGGCCACGCGGTAACCTTTAGCCACGTGCTGGTGTTAGCCGCGACATCAATACCGTTAGCTTGGGGATATTGGTAACGATACAGCGATGCGGTTCACTTCGCTGCATTACGTTACTCAGAGACTCTTGCCTCGCTCTGTAGTTTTATAAATTGTCCTAGTTTTAATGGTATGTTAAAAAAAAAAAAGTTGGCTGATCAATAACAATCCTGCCGCTTTATTGATTAATGCTGTCTGTTGAGACTGAAGGTCTGCTGTATTGCACACATAAAAAAAATGGATGGATCCATCCCAGCCGTGCAAAAAATGACTTGCTAGACAAAGGATCCATCCATCCGCGCTAGATAAAGACGCCCGCCGCCATCCGCTAGCGATACGAAAGACGTGAGATGAAATAAACACGAAGGCGACGGCGAAGCCTGAAGTTCTCTGGGCCGTCATCACGTCCCAGCCCCACGGGCCGTCATCACGTCCCAGCCTCATGGGCCGTCATCATGTCCCAGCTTCACGGTCTAACTTCTAAGTCTGCGTCATGTGCTCTCAAAACGAAAAAAACATTCTGCTAGCAATCTATAATCTAATAATCTAATCTATCTAATCTACGGAAAAAAAACTATGTAGATATGAATGTCATGTGTTGCCATGTCCTCTTTAAGACCATTTAAGGGTTGCCCAGGGACTGTCTGGAAGGGATCACATTTTCACCTCTTACGTTACATAAATAGATTATTTCCCTGATCTATTAATTCCCTAAATGCTAATTTCATTTGTTGAAACAAGGCCACTGCATCCAATGGGACCAGTATCTGGGCCAACAGAACCCGGGTCTATATGCTGATGAGGTACCTATCAGCGTTGAGGATAAAATATATGTATGATAGTCCTCCATCTGTCCTACAGAGAACATTACAGGAACAATACATTCAAGATTTGAAATATCTCCATCCTATATAAATAATAACGTATGACTGAATTCACAGATTTACATAAACCTTGAGAGTGAGATTGGTATATAAGAAATGTAACTTGCCTTTTAGTTGTTACAAAAAGATATTTTTTACTTGTATAAAAGGTACGTATTGGAAGGTGCTCCGCGAAGAGAGCGCATTATCGTTCACAATATCATAAAAGTAAAAAATGTAAAATAAAATTCTAATTCAAAATTCTAACTCACCCTTTAATTTGTATGCAAATGAGGATTAGTTGAGGTGCGCACACCTTCAGTGAGCCAAGTACCCAAAAGTCTTCTTCTTCTTTTCTTAGCGAGCCATTCCCAACAGCAAAGTCAAGTGTTCTTTATCAGCGCCAGGCTCTTAAGTCGACAGCGGACCCCCAAATGTAATTATATCTTCTTCATCCAAGCGGGAAACAGAAGTCTGGCATATTTCTACTCTCGTTGTAGCGGAGAGGCGAGGGGCTGCTTATCTTTCGGCAGCCCAACGCCGCAAGAGTCCTAACGGCGCACAGACACTTTGAGAAGGGCAGGCTGCATTACTGGGATTCCAGATAACAAGTGGTTTGCTCTGCGGTCACATTGCGCCTCACCTTCCAGTGGCGTGCCACTCGAGAAGTCAGCGGTCATGAAACACAGTAGAGGCAGCACTCAGTCTTTTCCTATCCCACTGTTGGCTTCACAATAACTGGTAAATATAGGTACAGCCCAGTTTGATGCCAAAGTTGAGGTTGAGTCCTCTACAGCTGTGTGTGTGAGGGGCGACTTGTTCTGGAGTCCATCGGCCAGTCTTTGTAAGTCCACGCCGGCGGCGGCTGAGATGAGATGAGGATCCACACTGGGAACATGAGAAGACTTTGAAACGATGAGTAAAGACGAGGAGACCCAGAGTGTGAGGCCCCACCCTGTGGACTCAGGTTTCCGCCCCTGAGCAACCTGACCTCTCAGAGAACACTCTGGAAGTGTGTGTGTGCGTGTGTGTGTGTGTGTGTGTGTGTGTGTGTGTGTGTGTGTGTGTGTGAGCTGAGACGCAAGACCAAGGCTAAGCTTTCCCCTGACATAATTCAGTGCTAAAATTGTATTAATATTTTTTTTAAAGCGAGTACATTATGTATTACATAGAGTGGAACATGGCTGGAGAATGCAAGTCCTTTTTTGTAATGTAGCTTGAACATTAAATCAATATAATTTGAAGGCTGCCATTATAGCCTCATCATAAATAACCAATTGTTTTGTATATGCTATTGGCAGGCAAAAGCAGTTGAACCAACAAAGTCCATCTCACTGCACTCTGTTTACAAGAAGCCGCCTGGCAGCTGAACAGTTTAACTGTGAGTGGCTGTTAATTATGTGTCACTGGTATTAGGCACTTTTCGACCAGATCCAATCGCCTCCTTTCTCTAAGGGATCAAAAACACGTAATTTAATCATGCACTTGAGACCGGCAATATCATAAATAGAAATACGAAAACCATGAACTGATTTTATCAACCCAACCTTAGGCGGGAGACACCAGGCCATTTAGTGCGTGTACATTTTTAATACGCTCCTGAGAGTCCATCTGGTTTTTAATAACAATCCTTAGGGTTGAGAGTGCGGTAGAGGTGGTCAGGGGGGAGGTCTGCTAATGTTTAATGCGAATGATGGAACCGAAAGAAAAAGGAAAATCAATGTAGAGAAAGATAAATTGCCCAGCTCCTGAGAGAGGGTCCATTAGCTTTGATGGAGCCCGGATGCAGAGATAAAGCGCACTAAAGTATTTTGATGGTAATGCAGTAACAGCATTTATACACTCACCATGTGCGTCCATTGTAAAAAATAATAAATAAAACTAGAGCAGACCACTCCTTGGCTGGTAAAGCTGGTGCCAGCCGTAGAAGTGAGGATGATGTTCTTCATAGACCATGCAGGTCCATGCAGATTTTATTTCCATGCCACCAATGGAATGCTTCATATGCTTGGATCAGACGGCCCTCATATTCACTGTTTTACCACCAAAAGTTTTTTTATCTACTTTTGATGTTTTTACTGCCATTGTTGTGATGTCTTTCAAAAGCCTACAGAAATATGAAAAATGTTTTTCGTTGTTTCAATGTTTTATCCAACACTAAAACTATAGTTAAAAGATACTTTAGGGGTACAGTACTCAGATGACATGTACTGTACACTCAAAGATGGCTAAAAAGCGCCACTGTTTTACCACCAGGGGTCAGCTTGATTAGTCGTTTACCATATCTATACCGGTTTGACATCACAGCCGCCTGGAAGCAAGTGGACAGTTCCACTTGTGATGTCACAAAGGGCTGATCAACATCTTGTAGTAAAATGTGGTCCCATTTAAGTGTTTGGGAGTTGTGCTTTGTGAGGGTAGGAACAATGTTCAAACAGCTGATCCAAACCTTTAAATATGTATCATTTAAAATTCTAATCTTATCAACTTTAATTTTATAGGATGTGGTGGGTAAATAAATGTCAACAAGAGTACAGTAACTTAATAATTTGTAACTTATTAATAACGTAATTTGAATACAAATGTGTGTGTGTATAACAGCAAGAATACACTATGGTTTCCACATCAATGCATTTATAGTTCAAAGTAAACCTGGACATGATAAAACACAGTTAACAGAACAGTGTAACAATCTCATTTGTTTTACAATGTGTTTCCACAATAAGAGCGCAAACCAACACAACATCACCGTCAGCCCTGGGAGGTAGAAGACGACAGACGCTTTGTTTCACGGATATAAACATGGCTGTTTCCATCCCTTTACCCCTCTACATTCGCTGTGCGTCTGTTTATGTACACCAGGTGGACCAATTAAAAAAAATATGTTAAAGCTCAGAGCCAAGTAAAGGCGACACCATTGATCAAAGTATGACTGATTGATTGATTGGACCGCTGATTACAACCCGCCTATCTGATCGTGACTCACAGGGGGACGGATCAAGTAAAGGAAAAGTGCGACACAGTAAAAGGACCCAAAACCATTTTCAGAAGACGACCTTGTGTATTCCCTTCCCGTGTCCTTGGAAGCCAACGAGCGACAGTCGGGTTGAAATCCTGTAAGACATTCTTCTTCCACTTGGGCGGAATGTTGCGTGGAACGCAGACGACCGATTGGTCGATGGGGGAGCCGGGAGTACGAGGGAACCACTTGATATGTTAGGACACGCACACACACACACACACACCGTTGAGGAAGATGAGGACGACGAGGCCTCAGAGCTTCAGTCCTCAATGGAGCGGAAGGCGTTCTGCATGTCCTCCAGGAGCTGGGCGTAGTCCGCTTTGATTTTAGCCTCGCCGTCTTTCACCGGGTCCTGCGATTCAAAAATAAAAAGTACATGCGAGTCATTACGGAGATGCTTTTATCCATAGGGACTTTACGGTAAACGCCGGTCGATGGCGTTTAAGAGAGCAGGTAAGAGTGCGTCTTGCTCGAGGATGCCCCTCCCCAGACATGGCTGCGGACATTCGGGATCGAACCCGGTACCTTTCAGCCTGGACTCACACTCATAGCCACTCAAAATGGATCAAATCGATCAATCAATCAAAAGTTAAAAAGGGCACATCCAGAGTGGATACAAGACACACCGCACTTAAAAAAAAATAACCCGACATCATCCGCAGAGTCGGGTTCTCTCAGGTTCTGGTCGGCAAGGGAGGATGACAATAACACAACATGCCTTGAACTTCATGGTGCTGATCTTGTACAGGATCTCCCCCATGCTCTCCCGGATCATGGTCCAGGTGATCTTGTTGTCGCTCTGCGCCGTGCTCTCCACGGCGTGGCGGGCCAGGTCGTAGAAGGCCATCATGTTGGACAGGATGCCCACCGTCTTGTAGAACGGACAGAACCTGAGGCGTCGCAGCGCGGGAGAGGAGGGCGTGGTGTCTTTGTTGTTAAGACCGAAGTGCGTTTGAGATTTGTAGTCTGCCACGCGCGGGTGAGTTTATGCAGGGAGGTGGGCGACGCTTTGACCAGCGATGCACAGTTGAGTTTTTAAACCAGTGGAGAGGCGCGTGAGGTGTGGAGTCGGGCATCTTACCGGTCGTAAGGCGTGTATCCGTTCTGCTGCAGGAAGTCGTCCTTGATGAGTTTCGCCACTTCTAAAGTGATCTTGTCGCTTTCAGCGAGAGAGGCCTGAACACACACACACACACAAAAACAACCTAAAATGCTGCAACTGAATCAATTATTTTCCTAGTAAGTCATTAAAGCAACACAAAAACACAAGCACTTAATTCAAATATAAATGATTCCATTATATATATATATATTCAAATATAAATGATTCCATGATCCCATTAGCATTCCATTAGATTGTAACAACCACATGAAAACTAAAAACATACTCAACGATAAAATCGGGTCCAAACTTTTTGACGGAAACACAAAAATCTACAATGCCGCTCCTTGTGTACCCCAGGAGGTCACACCGTCGCACGGGGAGGCTGCCGCTACCTTGCCGACCAGCTGCACGATCTCGGCCAGGTCCTCCTCCTCCTGCAGGATCTCCTTGGCCTTGGTGCGCAGCGGCACGAACTCGGGGAAGTGCTTGTCGTAGTACTCGTCCAGGGCGCGCGTGTACTTGCTGTAGCTGATCAGCCAGTTGACCGACGGGAAGTGCTTGCGCTGGGCCAGCTTCTTGTCCAGGCCCCAGAACACCTGGGGGCCAGGCGGGGGATGACGTCACAGCAATGACATAGAGGGTAAAGGGGGCATTTAGCAGACGCCTTTGTCCAAAGCGACTTACAATCAGTACATTTGTGGGGTTCGACATGTGGACAGTTGGGAGATGGGGGATCAAGGGGATCGAACCGCCGACCCTACGGTCAGTGGACGACCCGCTCTGTCCACCCGCTCTACCCACTGAGCTACGACATCATGCCAACAAGAACATGTGATCACAATAACATCGAAAACATGACATCACATCAATTAAAACACATTGCAAACCAGCCCGATAACGCATGGGAGAGGTGCAGGATGAGAACAGCAATTCAGGGCTTTGCTGTGGGCTTTTGTATTTAGCGATGCAATGTAATGTGATGTTTAATGCGTGTCCAAAAATAAGTAACTCCTTGCTAAAAAGGTATTAACTCGCGACATACCTGAACAATACCCAGGGTTGCCGAGGTAACGGGATCTGAGAAGTCACCACCAGGCGGCGACACACTGCAAGGAATTAAAAGAGCGGAGGGATCTCCCATCACAACTCTATGCTGTACACAATGCATCACATCCATGGATTTCATCTACAGAGCACCCGTCGATCCAGTAAAAACGAACCAGGCTAGTCCATGAGGAACAGGTGAGACGAAACCAAACAGCAAGATGGTGGAATGAAACAAATCATCGTGCATAAATCCAACTCACGCTCCCACGATGCTGACGCTGCCCTCTCTCTCCGGGTTCCCCAGACACTTGACCCGCCCCGCCCGCTCATAGAAGGAGGCCAGCCGGGCGCCCAGGTAGGCTGGGTAACCGCTGTCTGTTCACCGCCACGCACGGTGAGCACACCGGAGGGTTAGCAACACAACACAAACTACGACTGCGGCCTCATGATAACAGACCATTTCACGGTCGTCTACGGGCGTCTCAAACTCTGCGCTGTGCTCACCAGCGGGCATCTCGGCCAGTCTCCCGGAGATCTCCCTCAGGGCCTCGGCCCAGCGGGAGGTGGAGTCGGCCATCATGCTGACGTGGTAGCCCATGTCCCTGAAGTACTCGGACAGGGTGATGCCTGCGGACGCAACGCGAAAAACCCAGTGAACCCGGCTGGCCAACTGGCCCAAGTACACACACTCTTTAGTCGTTAAACAACACAACACTTTTATCCAAAGTGAGTTGGTTTTAGGAGCATGGAGGGGCTAGGCCGGGCAGCGTGCCCAAGGATGCCTACATGTAGCATTGCTAGCTAGCAATGCTACACTAAGCTTGCAAACCAGAACCTTTGACTTGGTGTGTGACACCCTACCTCGACTATCCTCGACCTCGATTTAACTCAATGGTCGAAGAATACCGTCAACCGGTGAACACCACAGGTTTAAATTAAAAATGGTGGATTCTAACCCATTTAAAAGTGCGTCTTTATGGAAAGGTATGGCCAGCGTGATTAGAAGAAAGAACAAAAGAAACCCTATCATAGTGTAAACAGTGTGAACAGGAGTGTCTTCAGAAGGGGCTTGGCAGTTACCCGTGTAGATGGAAGCTTCTCTGGCGGCCACGGGCATGTTTGAGGTGTTGGCGACCAGGGCCGTTCTCTTCATAATGCTCTCCACCTTGCCGTCCACCTCCATGGTCAGCTGTTGCCATGCACCACAAACCACACATTGATGATGAGACACGAGGATTCACAGGGGGACACATTGGCCGCGTGTCGGATGTTTTCCTGTAAACCTTGGTACCGCTCTGGGAATGATCGGAAGAGGAGCCCCGAGCCTCTGAAGGCAGCACCATCGTTTGACTTTAATGCTGCCATAACGGTTCCCATTTTTGTCGATTCACAGAGACTAACTTGGATGTCTCCGATGCAACCTACTGAATGAGGATAAACCCCTGTCAACCATAATTCCTAGAAGAATTCCCCATCCAGGACAGCCTGATATATACATGTTACATTCCTTCTCCAGTCTGGCTCCACTCCAACCCATGTTTGTAGCAGAGCGGGTTTCAATTTCCCCAAACCAAGCAGACCGTACGTATCTGCCTGGATCCAACCTCATTTGAAGTCGACACTGCGTGAAAAACAGCTCCTTTTTTTTGAAGAAAAACAGGGCTGTCCGGATTTCAAAGTAATTGGTACTTTTAGTGGGTTTAGAACAGCCTCGGCAGCCGCATCTATCTCGTCTACCGCAGGTGCCTGTGTTGTTATTTCTCCTTGGTTCTGGCACACAGCTTGACACCGGTGACACAGCACCCTGCCCATGGTGCTGAGGCTGGCCTTTAACTGTGGTTTTTACTGAGGCTAATGGCTGGTCCCCCCCCGGCACTCAGTGGATAATCACTTTTTCAACCGTGAAACAGGTTTTAAATAAAGTCTACAAAAGTAAACAATACGCTTGCGAGTCAATATTTGTGACCTGCAAACCAAATGAACATGTGAATATATATCCTCAAATGCACGACATTATGACTTACTAACTATGGAACCTGTGATTCTGCGAGTCACGGATCTGCCATTGTGTTATTTGGCGATCTCATCAAGTGGATTCAAAACGTATTCACCTGGTAGCCATCTTGGTTCCATATTTGTGGGGGTACCGAATGCGGAATTAGAAAAAAAAAAAAGAAAAAAAAAAGATGTCCGCCAGGTGAACAGAGCCCATAGAATCCCTGCCAATCGGATCTCAGATCCACAGCTCTTGGGGACCCACCTCGGGGAAGTCTCGTAGTACTTCGGACATCTCGTTCCCTCGCTCTCCACAGCCCACGTAGATGATGACCTGGCTGTTGGAGTACTTGGACAGGGACTGGGAGATGACCGTCTTGCCGCACCCAAAAGCCCCGGGGATGGCTGTGGTCCCGCCTTGCACACACCTGGAGCAGGACGTCCAGCCACGTCCAAAGGTGTAGGTCGCACATATGAGAAGGTATGGTAGAGAAACAGGCTGCACAGTTTGTAAGAGAATGACATTTTTTTACATTTTAGAGATCCTTCAAATTAATTGAGCGAATTCCATTGCATTACTTCAGATTCTAAATATATATATTTTTAACAAGCATGTTTTCTTTTAAAATATTGGACTAGTGTCTTACAGGGAAACTCTTCCCCTGGCCGCACTAAAGTTAATTGATAAATAGTGAATTGACGGCAGTCAATGAGTTTCACACACTCCAGTCACACATTTTAGTACAGTGAAAGGAACGTACCTTTCATACATTCACAAGAATGGTTGTGTTATGCAAAACCAGAACCAACCGTGAAACTGAACACATTCCAGACGTTGTGAAGCATAATTAACCCACTATTATCTGGTGTAAAGCTAAATCCACATCTTTACACACTAGTCTTCATATAAATATCTAGGACATTCAGCTACTCACGGAAACAGAGCATCCAGCACTCTCTGACCGGTGAGCAGCGGGTGATTGGCAGGCAGCTTCTCTGTTACTGGGCGGATTTGGCGCACAGGCCACACCTGCATCATGGAGAACTTATCCTTCACGCCTTCAAACTCCAGCTCCAGAACCACATCCTAACGAAACAAGACAGACCCCCGCAAAAAAACAACCGCCTTGTTCAGATTTTGGTCGATTGAGAGTCAAGGCAAGTTTATTCATAAAGCTGGATTATTATTTATATTTTTGTTAATCACAATTCCAGTCTAACATGGCTTCATAATCATCATCAGCATAGATTAGATATCATCAAACTCAAAGGGCAAGGGGACTTTAATTTTGAAAGAAGCGGCTCACGGTGACATCGTAGTTTCCTGGTGGCGCGACGTACGTCACGGTCCCCCTGTTGCGTGGCGGGAGCATCAGCTTGTGTTGGATGAGCGAGTTCTCATACACCACCCCATAGATGTCTCCACCTGTAATGTGGCTGCCAGTCTATGGAGAGGGGGGAAGAGAGAGAGAGAGGGGGGAAAAGAGAGAGAGAGAGAGAGAGAGAGAGAGAGATCAAAGATGGGCGGGCCTACTTTATTCATCCACAGAATTATGTTGTAACAGCATACAATGAAACCAAATATCCTTATAAAAAAGACACGTCATCATGAAAACATTACACATTACACATTACATTACAACAACATAGCCATCCCACGACTCTGCCGAGACCCACTTATGGGTTCGCGACCCGCCGTTTGAAAACCATGCGTCAGTTAACTGAAGGTGAAGGTGTGAGGGGAGTTTGAGTGAACGTGTGAGTGAGTCTCTCACTCTCTCTCTCTCTCTTACTCTGAGGCTCTGACCGGGGGAGAACTCCCACTTGATGTCTCTGTTCAGGGCCCCGATGTTCACCCCCCTGGGGATGTAGATGCTCTGGGTGAGGTCGTTGATGTCCTTCAGCGGCCGCTGGATGCCGTCGAAGATGGAGCCCATGATGCCCGGGCCCAGCTCCACCGAGAGGGGCTTCCCCGTGCGGAGGACGGGGTCTCCCACGGACACCCCCGCTGTGGCGCCAGGTTCAGGAGGGACAACCAGAGACCACACCTAGACCCAGACCCTCACCTAGACCCAGACCCTGACCTAGACACAGACCCGGACCTAGACACAGACCCTCACCTAGACACAGACCCTCACCTAGACCCAGACCCTCACCTAGACCTAGACCCTGACCTAGACCCAGACCCTCAACCAGACCCCCCCAGACCAACAACAACACCACCAACCAGTCCACCAGTTTTTTTTAAGTACAGTTTAACGTTTCACTCACAATGGCTGGCCGCAAACTGAAACCAAAACGTTGAAATCGCTAAACAAGCAAAATTTCATAACCACTTGACCAGTTCTTAAAATGTCTATTTAATGGTGGGAACTTGAGAATATCACATTCACATCTAATGCTGGTGGTGCATTGGACCCCCCCATGTTGGCGGTACGTCGGTCCTACGTTGGGAGGAAGGGATACAAGTCTCTTCGTAGACCTGGATGGTGGCCATGTCTCCCTCCAGCCTGATGATCTCTCCCACCAGCTCACTGTGGCCCACGCGCACCAGCTCGTACATGGCTGCCCCCGCCATGGCAGTGGCAGTCACCACTGTCCAGGGTAACAGGAGACAGACGGCCAGAACACGTTAACATCTGGTACCTCTACCATCTGGGAGAGTGTGACGCTGGATTTAGATGCACGAGTTGGCCGACTAGCCTTTTATTGTCAAGGGGATACAAGATGTATACACATGAGCATGCAGAGGTAATGGGTCTTTATAGTGATATTTTCCACACCTGGACCGGAAACGCCGTGCACATATCCAAACTGGCTTTCCCTCTCCTCATCTTTGATCATGGGGAGTTTAGACGTGTCCATCCTGACCCGATCTTTTCACTGTGGATTAGAACACGCGTTGTGAAAAGACACACACATACACCTACAACACAGAGTCATAAGCAACAGAAGTGTGTGCCATTGGGTACTACCAAAATGATACCACGTGTGTCGACAGCATCAAGTAGCCAAGTGTCGAGTGATGAGATTCCTTGATGCATTTATATTGTGTTTAGTTATTTAGTCTGTAAAACTATAGGTTCTACCTTACAAGTAAAATAGAGATCCTCCAATAAGCCGTTTGTATGTTCTGGGCTACTGCCGATAAATGCCATGTAAACAAAAGAGAGTTGCAGACCCGGCAAGTATTACTATTTGTAGAATATATCAGTTTTTGGATGTGATTTTAGTAACAACATTATTGAAATTATCAGCATTGACTATAGACACGTCCAGGCCAATTTAAGCTGCGAGCCAGTTGAAATAACACGTAATACAACTTACGTAGGACCTACGTAGGACAATTACAATTAACATAGTTGGCAACATCATATTACAGGATAAGTATGGTCTCAGTGGACGGCCTACCTAGATGATTTTAGGTAGGCACCGATCTTAACTAAATTACTAATCAGTTGTCTATTGTGGGTGTTTGTGAGTCCATGTGTGTGAGGAGGTTAGGTAGGTTAACCTTACAGTTAACCTGTACGGTAGCCAACCAAGTCGAGGTAAGGCAACTTTCGTCCTCTGCAAGAACACTACCTATCACTTGACATGCACGCACACCAACTCTCGCTAACTTTAATCATTCATATATTAGGGTTAGGGTCCCTCGTTAGTCTTAATAAGCATTGTTGCATTTAAGTAGCAAAGCTGAACGACAGGTCATGTGACCAGCTGGCCGCTCACTTCTGACATGTTGGCCACGAGATATCGATTACAAAATAGATAACGTCTACATTACACGCCAAACAACGTCAGAATGTGAGAGACTTAACGTTACACAACATTAGAAATAAAGCGATTTCATACCTTGTGTTTCTATGAATGGTCCAGGTTGCTTCCACTTCACAGAGGAGGGATCAGGAATGAGGAGGAGCTGAACAGTAACAGCTCAACTGTCTGACATAGAACTGTGGTGAGTAGAATGGAGTCCGGAACAGTGGTGGGAGGAGCTTCACATTAAGGACATAGCATGTGACTCACGCACGTTGACCCTTTCATTTTCTTTAATGAAAAATGCCATTTTCTTTTGACAATATATTATGTAATAGAAGATGAAATGAATGACATTGCATGGTACCATCAGGTACCTTTTTTGATTGATTAAGCATTTGATTGTTCATCATTTTACACTGTTATTGCACCACTAACATTAAATGTATGAAGCATAGGCCTATTCTTTATACTGAATAACATCTTGTCAATTCGTAAAGACAGGATATACAAAAGGAACAAACAAAAAATGATAGTAGGCCTACATGTACTTACATTCATACATTACATTCATCATTAAACAAGAAAAAACAAACATTTACATTAATTGCATACATTGATGTATTTGCTTAACCTTATTGTTTGATTATGGTCTTTTATCTTTTAAAATATATATAATATTGAGTTCTTTCATTCTTTCAGTCTTTCCTTCATGATCTTTTGTGAGGCAGTTTCAGACAATTGTATGTTTTTTTCTTAAATTCATAAGAAATAAGTCAAAACTTCATAGGGGCAAACATTTTAAATTAAGCAATATGTTTTCATAACAACGTTCATACCTTCATAGAAACTTAAAAGACAGACAGAACAATGCATTCAGAAATGTAGACACAAAGATATGACCTGAAACTACTTACGCTTAGTGTTGCTAACCACTCAAAAACTGAAATACTTGACTTGTAGAACTAGGCCGAACTAAGTAATACCGATAACCAGCAAATGAATAAATAATTAATGATATATCTTATCGCGTTTTGGAAGAACACACGATTTTGTTGTGAATGTGTACACTAGATGGGGCCAGATACACCCTGTTTTGTATTATTACACCCCTAGTATCACAAAGCAGACTATAGGTTAACATCTAACGTCTGACGGCAGAAGAGCTCAAACCTGAGTGAACGGGCTTCAAATTGATTTCATGCAATCATGTTGCTGGGGGCGGGGATCTGTATACACGCATTAGATGGAATAGCCCCGCCCCCAGAAGTTCTGCTGTAGCATTTGTCGAACTTCTTGAGCCCAGAGCCCCAAGTTGCTGTTGATTGGTTAATCTGACCAATCGTTGTCCTCAAGCTCAGAGTCATTGTCGGAGTCGCTGTACTCCACGGCGATGCGGCGTGACAAAATGGTCGCCACGTCGTTCCCAACTGGCTTGTTCTGCTGCTCCTGGAGCTCCTGAACCTGCTTCAGCTGGATCCCTGTCCAACACATGACATCAGATAATTTAACACAATACAATATAATATGTAATATCATGTCCAACATGTATCTGCTTCAGTTGGATTCCTGTTAACCACGTAATATCATAACATAGTATAATATATCCTCATCATATATAATTTAGGACATCATCGTTACCAATACTTCCGTCTTTGCCTACTGCAACTGTCCTGTACTTCAGTAGGCCTTCATCCTGTGCATCTGGGATTTTGAGGCACATCTTTTATAATATTCAGATCCTACTCTTTGAACACACCCTGCCACCGGTAACCCGATGGCAGGGTTGATCCAGAGCATTCTTCCACACACCGTCTCTCCAACTCACCCATGTGTATAGCAGAGAGCAGGTCGCTCCTGGCATCTCTCACCGGCTTGGAGTCCGACGCCATCTTGCTTCCCTTACCGTACTCCGCCATGTGGGTGGGGAGGGCCGGAGGGAGGGGGGGAGGCGGGGGTCCGGGAGGGGGCGGTGCCACGGCCATGCGACCACCCGGGCCAGGTATGGGTGGGAGGGAGTAGCCGGGGCCAATGTGAGGGGTGGGGGGCAGGGCACCCACTGGAGAGGCGAAGGCGGTCAGGGTGGAGGGGATTGAGGGACCTGAGGGTGGGTGTCTGGAGCTGGTGGGGCACTCCGCTGACCTGGCGGGTAGAGAGAGACAGGGTACTTTTTTGAATACAGGTAGATCCAGGGTTTAGTATAGACAGGCAGAGAGAGACAGCATTAGTTTGTACATAACTATCAACAGGTATATGTAAGAAAAAAAGAGTTCATGAATGTTATTAGGCATTATTGTTATAATAATTGGCATTATATGCCAAAAGTCACATTGGCATATAAAGTAATAATGATTTTATTCATAACGTTTACTCTTTCATTCTTTCATTTTTTGTAAAGAAATGTTAGTTTGATAAATGTGCTTTATAAAACATATATTATTTTGAAAATTGAAATTCATTATTATATCTTTCTACATTTGTCATTTTAGTTAAGACGATTATAGAGATATCCCCCAAAGCCGTCCATCCCGGGCCACCGTACTTGTAGTCCACAGGAGGCAGAGGAAAGCCGTTGATTGCCTCGGCCGAGTGACTTCCTGTATTGGCGTAGGGCAGAGCCCCGCCCCCGTAGTGCGCCTCGATGCTCTGGTACTCGTGCTCCGCGGGGGGCGAGGGGTGGGCCGCCACGTAGCCGTGGCCCATGGACTGATGGACGGCATGCGCCGGGCGGGGGGGGGCGGGGTACTCTGGGAGATCCGGTCTGGAGAAACAGGAGCGGGAGGAAACGCCACTTAGTTTAACTTGAACTGCCTTTGCAGGAAGACCCGAGTGTCACTCGAACCACCTCAGAGAATTGCATGTGCAGATCTGGAGACCTTCTAAAATGGTTCGGGGATCAATGAACACAGTAATGTCACAGTACAGTAGAGACAGATACATTTAGTGTAAAATATACACATTGGATGAAAAAAAACAAAAACGAAAAACCGAATGCATGACCAGGATATTAATAACAAAACAGAATAAACAATCCCAAAGATCCAAGTATCTCACACTTCTAAAAGAAAGCTAATTTACGGATCGAGCTTAATCCATGTCCTCCATGGTTTTGTCTGGGTGCGTGGGCCCCGTTGCCCCTACAGAACACAGGAGACCTGCCTGCCGTCTGGGGACAGAGACCCCTCCGACGAGGCCCCCCGCCGGAGGCTCTGGGGGTGGCGGTGGTCCGGGCGGAGCTCTTTGTCAAACGCCATCATGTTCCACTCCTGCCGTCGGTTACTCGCCTTGCGCACCTTCTTGGCCTCGCGCTGCAGCGTGCTGTCCACAACGCGCTGCAGCGTGCTGTCCACAACGCGCTTCTGCTCCTGCCCGTCGCAGAGAAACGGAGCCGTCAGGTCCTTCGTGTCACCTGCCTTGTTTACCAGCTTGTTAAGATGGCGGGCCCCCCGCTTGTATTGTGCTGCTATGCTGGCAGCACATGGCGAAATGGTCCGGCCTTTGCTTAAATTGAAAAGACCTTAACTTTAATGAGGTCATTTTTCATAATTTCACCCAATAACAATTCTTTTACTGCCCTCGATAACTTTTGGGGGCATTTTCGTTCAAATCACATCCATCCAACTTTTTAACCAATACACCTTGTAGTGGCCACAGGTTTGATACCTATTCATTTAAATTTTTTAAGCACGCGCTCCTAACAGCATTGTCATGGTTACGGTGAAGTACTAACAACCAAGCTTCTTGACGGAGAGGAAGAGGAAGAGAAAGGAAGAGAAAAACAGACAAAACCGGCCGTTCTCTCACTCTGAGCCTCCTCCTCTCCTTCTTCTTCTCCTCCGTGTCCTGCAGCATCTTCTCCTTCCACAGGTCGAAGAAGTACGACGGGTCTGTGTAGTACTTCATGGCGTCGGCGCGGTCGTCCCTGTAGGGGGGGGGGGGGGGGGGGGCGCATTGAGGTTACCACGGAGATGCCACCTCACAGCTCACTGAGAGAGCTCATTTGTGTGTCGGTGTGAAAATAAGAAACACAGGCGATTCTCCTGAAGACGCCAGTTCAATTCTTTCCCTGGTGCAGCTTGGTGTTGACGCTGACAGGGTTAGGGGTTCAATTCCCACTGGAGCCAACTCCCCCCCCCCCCCC